>CABFWB010001110.1:0-42254 GCA_902151455.1 Timema bartmani | reverse complement strand
TTAGAGCATTGACGTACTAAGCCAAAGGTACCGGGTTTGATTCCCGTGTCCAGGTGTGATTTTTCAATTTCCAGAAAGTGTGCTAAACCTATCGATAGTAATAAAAAATTAATAAAAATGTCAAAATGAGAAGTTTTCCTAGCACTCGATGAACCAACACACAATAATATTGCCTAGCGCCTGTAAACTAGACTGTACCGGGTCGAGCGTGCGCGCTTGAAAAATAGAACCAGTTCTATCTTTCAAGCGCGCGCGCTCAGTCGCTCGCTCGCTCGCGCGCTCCAGTCTGGCCACCTCTCATTACAACCCATGTATTCTATTTTATATTTTAGTCGCTCGCGCGCTCAGTCTGGCCGCCCCCTAAGGATGTTACACTCCACTGTTGTCAGACTGAAATAATAATGTGAGTCTAAGTTATCTCTTTACTTGCAAGGTAGTAATTATTATTCCCCATCTCTGACAAGTTACTGCTGCTAAGTTGAAGGGTCTGAAGGGTTGCGGTGTGGCAGGGGTAATTATCGCTTCTAAAAAGGTATTTGTAGGCCCGATCTTCACGTATATAATAATGCAAGCATTTAGTGCTTGAAGGTGTTGCATTATGTAAATAAATATTTTAGTTTCCAAAGTTTGTAAAGTGCGTGTTTTAGTTTCTAAAGTTTGTAAATTGCGTGTTTTAGTTACCAAAGTTTGTAAAGCGTGTGTTTTAGTTTCCAAAGTTTGTAAAGCACGTGTTTTAGTTTCTAAAGTTTGTAAATTGCGTGTTTTAGTTCCCAAAGTTTGTAAAGCACGTGTTTTAGTTTCCAAAGTTTGTAAAGCGAGTGTTTTAGTTTCTAAAGTTGGTAAATTGCGTGTGTTAGTTCTCAAAGTCTGTAAAGCGAGTGTTTTAGTTTCCAAAGTTTGCAAAGCGCGTGTTTTAGTTTCTAAAGTTTGTAAATTGCGTGTTTTAGTTCCCAAAGTTTGTTAAGTGCGTGTTTTAATTTCCAAAGTTTGTGAAGTGCGTGTTTTAGTTTCCAAAGTTTGTAAAACATATGTTTTAATTTCAAAACTTTGTAATGTGCTTGTTTTAGTTTCCAAAGTTTGTAAAACTCATGTTTCAATTTCAAAAGTTTGTAATGTGCGTGTTTTAGTTTCCAAAGTTTGTAAAACACATGTTTTAGTTTCAAAAGTTTGTAAAACACATGTTTTAGTTTCAAATGTTTGTAATGTGCGTGTTTTAGTTTCAAAAGTTTGTAAAACACATGTTTTAGTTTCAAATGTTTGTAATGTGTGTGTTTTAGTTTCCAAAGTTTGTAAAACACATGTTTTAATTTCCAAAGTTTGTAAAACACATGTTTTAGTTTCAAATGTTTGTTATGTGCGTGTTTTAGTTTCAAAAGATTGTAAAACACATGTTTTAGTTTCAAATGTTTGTAATGTGCGTGTTTTAGTTACCAAAGTTTGTAAAACACATGTTTTAGTTTCAAATGTTTGTAATGTGCGTGTTTTAGTTTCCAAAGTTTGTAAAACACATGTTTTAATTTCAAAAGTTTGTAATGTGCGTGTTTAATCCATTATTACCTTCTGTTCACATTTTTGGAGTTCTTAAGTCAATTTTATTTTCTTGGGTACAATCATATTGTTAATTTTGCGTATAAACTTGAATTGATGAAAATGTGGCATCATCCTGTATGGCAGCAGGTTGATATGGTAACCACCCTGTAGCGCCTCCAAGTCTAGCTTAACGAACATTCCAGTCAGACTGCTTGGACCTCCAACTTCTCTCCTACTTCCTCCGACCGTAACCATGGCGACATCGTGACACTTTAGATAAAGAGTGGTACAAGTGACATGGTAGTTTAACCTCTAAGAAGGAACTGGTGTTAGTTTAGATTGATGTGTGTTCGATGTTTAATTCAGCTATTCATAAGGTTTCCCTTAAATCACTCGCTCTCAATGGTTGAAATAGATATGTCACTCATCTAGTAAGACCCGTGTTTGGTTACAGGTGCTGCTTATAATAGTGTTATTTAAATATGGTTTTAACTACACCCAGATAATGAAGCTATTAATACCGATATTTATTTTGATTTAAGAAGTGTTTGAAGGTGAAGTGTCCTGGGTAATGCAAGGAAGGATCACACAACAAACTATCTTTGATTTTATTTCTATCCAGGATAGAAGTTAGATACATGAATGACAAAACTTGTTTTTTGAATACAATTCAAAGATTTAGGAGATATTTGGTCACTCATATTATAACCAGAATTTTAGATTTGTATTTAATTTTTTCCTGCTATAAGAATTACGTTGAATATAAAAAATAAATATTACTATTGTTTCCTGAAATAAATAATAAGTTTTGTACATCTAATTATCTAAGCATACAACCTTTAACTTATCTTGACCTAAGAGATAAAAAACAGTCCAATGGCAGTAATTACTGTTTAATAAGACTAGTCCATATATTTTGATAATTTTGATTTAGCTTGTTTAACCTCTCAGCAACGATACCAATTTAAAAAATTCCCCAAAAATAATATTAGAAACTTAATTAAAACATTTTTATCGAATTATTTCCATTGTTAGTGGTATTTTAATGACAATTTTAAATTAAATTCCGCTTAATAGAACTTTATATTAATCATGGACTCCTGCATGAATGAATCAAATATTATTAATTAATTGTTTGCGTATAACCCGAACGGTTAGTAAGACGCTGTGCTAATAATAATAATAATTAATTGTTAACTTTTACGTCAACCTGGGGGAGGTAAATTAAACATGCAGTAGAGTACATTGATTAAAGTAACATAAAAATTAAATGGTTAGCATCATAATTTATAATTAAATTTGTAAGGATAAAATTACTTGAGGTTATTATAATATGTAGCCTAGTTAAACTATTGATTATGTATTATTAAAATATATTAATTTTATATAAAATGCATTACCGCTTCTTCTTAAACACTTTTTTATCACCGCGTATTACTACTGGTTCAAGCTATACGCATATGAACTAATTACGATAATGCGTTAGGGATGAGGAAGGTTGAATTTAGAGGAAGTTTTCCCACATTTGCGTGGAGTAAAAGTGAAAAACCATTTTGTAAAAACCACCCTAAGTACACCCAACTGGAATTTGAACTCAAATCTCCCTGTAGTCGGCAGTTTAGTCCAGAGTGACGTCTTAGACCATGCGGTCACCGAAGCAAGTATTAAAAGTTAAATTCTAAAAAAGGTTCAAATAATTCACTATTAAAAAAATACCTGAGCCTAAAATATAACGTTTTAGTGACAGTATTTATTTGATAACAGAATTTTAGATTTATATTTAATTTTTTCCTGTTCTAAGACTTGTATGAAAACTATTTCTGAATTCATTAGAAGGTCTTAGAGATTTGATTGGCAATTAACTAAATTTTTAATAAAGCATGATAATTAATGTACTTTATACTGTAGTTTCGTAATTTGTCCTTGCAGTAATTAAAAATTTTGTTTTTGTTTTTAGTAATAACGTTCATCATATATTCAATAAAAGTTTAAACTATTTAAATTAAAGTATTAAATACATTAAGGTGATTCATGTGATAACTAATTATTCATGCTTAAAAACAATTGCATATTACCTCTATTAAAGAGAAAACTGACAATGTGTTACTAATTTAAGATCTTAAGGATTACGTTTATTTTTCTAAAAGTTTGTAATAACCATGAATCTACTATGATAAAAAAAATTACTATACTACTACTTGCACCTTTTCTTGTTAAACTTACTTGTATGTTCTAAATTATTCCGGGATCCAAACGATTGTTATTGTTATGTGGATGGTTTGATATTTCAATGCTGTATGATACTAAATTCACTCAAATAGGGATCAAATGCATGTAAAATATTGCAGTAATGCAATCATATTTCCAACAAAATTATAATATAATTATAATAAACTATATATATTATCCAGAATATAATTTATTTTTAAAAGCTCCAAAAATATTACTATTATTTCAAATTTCAAATATATATTTTAAAATTTCACGTTAAAGTCATACGAATCAAGAGTTTAAATCTTGTCTTAATATTTTCTTTTCGTGACTTTATCTTCTTCTCTTGTTGTTAACGCCCTTGACCGAATAGTTCAAAATATAGCTTTAGAAAACGAATCTCAAACAAGATTACTTACTTCCACAATACCTAGACTTAGATGTTGATATTTTCATTGCTGTGCTAGAAACATATGCAGGGATTGTTCTGGATCTAATTAGAACATAAACACCTCAAATATTGATAAGTATGTGTTACAAGTGTGTGTTTTAAATAGTATTCCCACCATTCACAGGGGGACATTTGTCTTATAACACACCGTGAGATATATTTGGTACTGTATGTGATACAAGACTGTTTTAAACAGTATTCTCACCATTGACAGGGGGATATTTGTCTTATAACACACCGTGAGATATATTTGATAATGTATGTGCTACAAGACTGTGGTTTTAAAAGTATCCTCAAAATTGACAGGGGTACATTTGTCTTGTAACACGTCGTGAGATATATTTGATACTGTATGTGCTACAAAACTGTGGTTTAAAAAGTATCCTCAAAATTGACAGGGGTACATTTGTCTTGTAACACGCCGTGAGATATATTTGATACTGTATGTGTTACAAGACTGTGGTTCAAACAGTATCCTCAGAATCGACAGGGTGGCATTTGTCTTATAACACACCGTGAGATATATTTGATACTGTATGTGCTACAAGACTGTGGTTTAAAAAGTATCCTCAAAATTGACAGGGGTACATTTGTCTTGTAACACGCGTGAGATATATTTGATACTGTATGTGCTACAAAACTGTGGTTTAAAAAGTATCCTCAAAATTGACAGGAGTACATTTGTCTTGTAACACGCCGTGAGATATATTTAATACTGTATGTGCTACAAAACTGTGGTTTGAACAGTTTCATTGATTATGAGCAGAGGTGATTTTGTATTAAGATTGATTCTGTGCTGGTCTTCACTCCTCCAAACTATAAAATAAATCAAAGGTAGTTTCAGAAAATTAGAAACCTTAAATTTAAGTACAGAAATAATCTTTTCAAGATGCACAAAATGTAATTTTGTCAAATACCAACTCTAGACTTTTTAGATTTTCACAAAAATAATTTTCTGGTAAAATAAACCATATTTTGTTTTATATTTTAAATAAATTCTTTTTGTTTGGCCTTTGGTTGGAGTGAAGTTTATTTTCACATTGGTTATAGTTGTATTATTATTATTATTATTATTATTATTATTATCATCATCATCATCATCATCATAAATCTGAATAAACCGTTATTTTGTACGATTAAAATTTTTGGAAGAAGTCCAACAAAATTGTTTTTACTAATGTATAATTAATTTTAAAATACACTAGAGTTAATTTGCATACATACTATATTTTAAAAAACATTACAATTATTTTGTGTACATGTTACCATTAATTCGATAAATCAGGTTAATATACAAAATCCCCGGATTTTATGTATAGTAACTAAAAGTTCTGGTGAATGTGATAAAGTTTTCATGTTGTAGTCAAATTATTCACATTACCATATTATTATGTATAATAACTAGCACCCTCTGGTTAAAGTGATAAATCTCACATTTGTGCAAGTTTGAAACTGTTTGAGTCATAGTTTTTTGTGCGTATCAATTGAAGTCCATATTTTATTGAGTTCGAACGTGTGGTGTTATTTTAATATGAAATTTGTTCGTTTAATCTAACCTAATCTAACCTAACCTTCAAAATATTATAAATGATCACTTCAGTCAAACCCCTTTTGTTATGTAAAATAACCGATTAAAATAATAATTTGTATGTATTAAATCACATTAACCACTAATATCGGTTACTTTGGAAAATAACTGGTCATTATGCATAATTACTAATGTATTACTTTAACAGTAACATATATGTATAAACTATATCCATATCAAATAATTGTAGGGTTTATAATATAGAGGATGTTCCCGGGTTAAACAGCTAAACTTTGGGAAGTGGAAGTGGATCAAAAAACTAACTCAAAATGTATTTAGGAGATTCGCTAGTTTTCGCTTTCTTTTCATGCAAACNAAAAAAAAAAAAAACTTGGTAGGTATTAAATAAAATATTTTATTTATTTATTTTATTCAAATTGATGGCCTCCAATAAGGAGACAAGCATTGCACCTATCAATGACAGAATTAGTGACTGACAGACATTGTGCGACTGTTGATTCTTCGCACGATTGCGTCATCCTTTGTATTAGTGATTGAAGGTCATTAACAGGCACTTGATGCACTTTTTGATTGAGAGCTACCCATACAAAAATATCTAGTGGCGTTAAATAAGGTGAAGGTCCAGCACGACCGATCCATCTTCCAGGAAAATTAATATTAATCCATTGCCGAGTATCTCTGCAGAAAAACGTGTTTTTTTATTTAGTTTTTTGCTGTTTGCGAGAAAAGGAAGCTAAAACGACCAAATCTCCAAAAATACATTTTGAGTTAGTTTTTTGATTCACACACACAAATTAATTGTATTATGTTTAAAAATTAATTGGTCAATAATAAAAATTATTTATGTAGACCTAATTCTTCTTCCAATAAAGAAAGGGATGTATTCAGATCTAATATTATTTATATATATATATACGTTAGAAGCATAACCTCTCTCTCTATTTACTATATTTACTTTAAGGGAGTCCCACTCTTTGTTTTTAGAACTGACTCTGGCTTGAAAGACCAGGGTTCAATCCAAACCTGGTCCCCTTATGGTTGAATGTATACAGGGTGGAGCGTATTGATCTTAGATGAGCGAATTAGCACTCCACTGCATTGGACAGATGTGTGGGGAAACAAACGAATAGCGCTGACCGCATCTCTGAGCGACTATAGTACGACCCAACTAGATAGAGATATCATGAGCTGCACAATAGAGACGGTCAAAGAAACAAATAAAGACTGGGAATAGTACATATAAGTTACTGCCCAGTTATAGTTCGAAATTCATAGGAAGGTACTAACTATAAAATATATGTTTATTATCACCACTCTCCAGATTAATCGATATTCATAGAAAGGTACTAACAACTATAAAATATATTTTTATCATCACCACTCTCCAGATTAATCGATATTCATAGGAAGGTACTAACAACTATAAAATATATGTTTATTATCACCACTCTCCAGATTAACCGATATTCATAGGAAGGTACTAACAACTATAAAATATATTTTTATCATCACCACTCTTCAGATTAACCGATATTCATAGAAAGGAACTAACAACTATAACATATATGTTTATTATCACCACTCTCCAGATTAATCGATATTCATAGAAAGGTACTAACAACTATAAAATATATGTTTATTATCACCACTCTCCAGATTAATCGATATTCATTGGAAGGTACTAACAACTATAAAATATATGTTTTTATATCACCACTCTCCAGATTAATGACTGTAAATCCAGATTTGATGAGCTTGACATTTAGCCCACGTGACTACTGGTGTGGACTTGAAAATAAAACAGTGACAACAAGTTGCACAAAGTTTATTAATTTAAATGTCAACTAGAGGAAGATTTTTTAGATGTTTTTCCTATTCATTAATAAACCAATAAAATGATTTTCGTATATATAATTAATCATGCTAGTTTGTTAAACACGTTATTCTCTTTACAGTGCTATTATTGATGTAATGTTTTATTTCCCGTGTTAGTTGTACAACATTTAAAAGCAGCTTCTCACAATGTTCAAAGAGCTGCCCTTTAACCTTTCACTAAGGTAAATCGTTTTGAATGTTTTGCAAGGTTTTGAAATGTCTGACGTAACGAATGGAATCATTTACAGCGCAATTATCTTCAAAAGTAATTATATAAGTAACATGTTTATTTAACAAAAACCATTCAACAGTATTTTTTTACTTGCATTGACTTTGGAGCTATACAATTTTAAATTATATTTATTTTTAAATCCTACTGCGTGACTTTACCTTTTTATCAGTTTGATGTCAAAAGACTGAGAAAAAAAGTTGTTTGAAAAATTACAATTAACGTTACCGTATAGTTCGACTTTATTAAAAAATTATCTTATGTAAAAAACCGTAGCAATGTTAAAAGATATAAAAATTTATACATAATTACTTTGTTTAAGTTTGTAAATGATTGTAACTTAATTTAATTATGTTTAGTTGATTTTTTATTCTATTAAAAACACTATAAACCCAAATAAGTATACTACATTTATGTATTCTTATTTTTAAGGTGTGAACGAGTATATAAAATATAAAAGCTACTTTTGACACTCTGTAGATTTTCTTGTATTCTGTATACATTAAAATATGTTTTAAAACCTTCCCTTCTCCACTCTGCAAGCAACACTGCTGCCAATATTCGCAACATATTTTGTCCCTGATTTGCACCGTATTCTCTCACACTCATATCTTTACCAACACTGGTTAATTAGATCAAGAGCAACGAGGAAGAAACACGCCCAAAACTAAATAAATCTCACATGAAATGTTATTTGTTTAAAACTGGAAAAATGAACTAAACATAAATAAACAAAGTGTGGCAGTAATAATAATTTAATATGATGCCACTCGATGAATCCGGCAACGTGGTCAGGTTAGCTAAAGAACACGGTGTTGGGGTGTGGTTGTGGTGCGAGACAT
Source organism: Timema bartmani (assembly GCA_902151455.1). NCBI lineage: Eukaryota > Metazoa > Arthropoda > Insecta > Phasmatodea > Timematidae > Timema > Timema bartmani. Next base: position 33,567 of record CABFWB010001110.1, on the reverse strand, counting down.
GGCCATGAAACACTTCTCTTTCCACACCTCTTCTGAACAACAGTAATTGTCAACTTGAGATGGAATATTCTGGCTAACAGTAAGGAATCTTGGCTTGAAAGTTGGAAATTACTATCATTGCTTCAGAAAATGTTCAAATAGAATCTTATTAGTATCATTATTATCATTATTATTAGTATTATTATTAGGTGTTTTATCTTACGACAAGTCCACTCCTTTTGTCAGTGAGCTTAGGCTGCCAATGCGCCCTGTCCTCTGCCTCCTCCTTAAGCTCCCAGAATATTATTATTTCCTTCAAGTCATCTAGTTTTTGAATCCTCCTCCTTCCTAAGCTGCTCTTTCCTTCTATGAAGTCGGGCAGAAGACAGTTCCTCCTAACGATCCAATGTGTTATTATTTATTCCAAATAAAAACCTAGGCTGTATTATTTTTATTTTATTTTTAAAAAGTCAAGATACTTTTTAATACCATAGAAACATTTATAAGCCCTGGATCCATTAGAATAAAATGTTAATATTTGCCACATAACTCTCCTGAAATATTGTGATCAAACTGTTTATTATATTATTATATGTATCAGCACCCCATCTTACCACCCGCTCGGGCTATACGCATAGCATATAGTATTAACAGACAACATACCACCCTTATATTATTAACAGACACCATAGCACTCCTTATATTATTGACAGACAGCATCATATATTTATATTATTGACAGACAGCATCACACCTTTATATTATTGACAAACAATATCACAACCTTATATTATTGACAAACAGACACTTATATTAATGGCAGACATCATCCCCCTATTTTACTAATATTTCGCAGGACCTGATTGTTCTGTTATATATAGTAATTTGAGAGCTATAAGCGCTGCTGTGCGGCCATTTTTAGAACAAAAATTTGTGAGCATTAATTTATGGAAATCCCTTTCAAATTACTTCTTGCGTGACAAAACAGCTCTGTAGCTTGGTTTAGATGCTTTGTTTGTCGAGTACAAACGTTTCAAAACAATATACAACACATTTTTGTTGTTGTTATTATTGAAACATAATTTAATTTCGCTTTGGTGAAAGAGACTCTAATATTATAGAATTTATCGAGGCCATATTTTTATTCTGTAAAATGAAATAATAAATAAAATTAAAGAAAATAATAACCTTTTACATTAAAGTAGATATCAAATTTTGTCTAGCTTTAACAGCTCATACCACTATATCTTATAATTTTATTAAATATATGTATTATTATTATTATTATTATTATTATTATTATTATTATTATTGTCATAGTAAGAATCATATTTAGTTGGTTGAAATATAATCAGTACATTTTTAATTGATAAAATCTTCTAAGGATTTTATATCTTTCCAGCCATTTGATAATTTTAAATGTATAACCAATTGGCTAAATTAAGCATTTTGAAAAATCATCCATACAACTATTTTATGTTATTATATAATCGTATTGATATGGTAAGGAAAAATACCATAAAATAGTTTGTATTATAATAAGTACTAGAAAAATGATTGGAATTCAAAAATATTAATGGTTTTTAAATAGTTACTGTGGGTAAATTAAAATCTTTATCAAAATTTACTTTTCAGAATGTTTATAAGTAACTTCTGAAATTATTTTAAAAAGTTAGGCCTAGTGAGTTACAGCCAAACTACGTTATGATACTGAATAAATTGCTATCTAGCAACAGTACAACACCACATTATAGCATTGTGGAAGCTGTTGCCTTGCAATAGAGCAACACCACGTTATAACACTGTAAAAGCTGCTGCCACGCAACAGAGAAACATATTCAACGAGGTTTTATGTTGACTGCAGTGGGGGTCTCACAGTTTGAGACAGCAAGATTGTAATTTATAGTAACTGGGAGGTCGATACTCGAATCTCGGTTTAGTTAACCAGGAATAGTTTGTTGCATATTTCTGGGGTTTCCCCTCTTCACTCTAATACGGGTGCTTCCCCTGTAAGTTGTTTTCCCAATTCTTACCTCGTACAGTGGATCACTTATCAGTTTGATGTAACCCTCATCGATAGGCACGTGTAATAAACGCTAGGCTTATCTATTATGTAGATCGGGTCTTGAAACTCGACAGTCTACTTTGGGTGTTTTTATCTAGATATTTTATCTTCGAATATGTTGGTACATTTCCTCTAAGTTCAACCTTTCTCATTATTCTCCAATTCTCTTGAACAATCGCCGGTCGTAAGACTCAGTGGAGAAATACCGTGGTGGGCTCCACCCCGCCAATAATTCCCACCACGAGTGTTTGTTTCCCGCTACCCTGTCCCTGGATTCCCACCAAAAGTGTTTGTTTCCTGTCACCCTGTCCCTGGATTCCCACCACAAGTGTTTGCTTCCTGCTACCCTGTCCCTGGATTCCCACCACAAGTGTTTGCTTCCTGTCACCTTGTCTCTGGATTCCCACCACGAGTGTTTGTTTCCTGCTACCCTGTCCCTGGATTCCCACCACAAGTGTTTGTTTCATGTCACCCTGTCCCTGGATTCCCACCAAAAGTGTTTGTTTCCTGTCTCCCTGTCCCTGGATTCCCACCAAAAGTGTTTGTTTCATATCACCCTGTCTCTGGATTCCCACAAAAAGTGTTTGTTTCCTGCTACCCTGTCCCTGGATTCCCAACACAAGTGTTTGTTTCCTGTCACCCTGTCCCTGGATTCCCACCACAAGTGTTTGCTTCCTGTCACCCTGTCTCTGGATTCCCACCACGAGTGTTTGTTTCCTGCTACCCTGTCCGTGGATTCCCGCCACAAGTGTTTGCTTCCTGCTACCCTGTCCCTGGATTCCCACCACAAGTGTTTGCTTCCTGCCACCCTGTCCTTGGATTCCCACCACGAGGGTTTGTTTCCTGCTACCCTGTCCCTGGATTCCCACCACGAGTATTTGTTTCCTGCTACCCTGTCCCTGGATTCCCGCCATGAGTGATTGCTTCATGCCACCCTGTCCCTAGATTCCCGCCACAAGTGTTTGCTTCCTGCTACCCTGTCCCTGGATTCCCACCACGAGTGTTTGTTTCCTTCTACCCTGTCCGTGGATTCCCGCCACAAGTGTTTGCTTCCTGCCACCTTGTCCGTGGATTCCCGCCACAAGTGTTTGCTTCCTGCTACCCTGTCCCTGGATTCCCACCACAAGTATTTGTTTCCTGCTACCCTGTCCCTTGGATTCCAACCATGAGTGTTTGCTTCCTGTCACCCCGTCCCTGGATTCCCACCATGAGTGTTTGCTTCCTGCTACCCTGTCCCTGGATTCCCACCACGAGTATTTGTTTCCTGCTACCCTGTCTTTGGATTCCCGTCACAAGTGTTTGTTTCCTGCTACCCTGTCTCTGGATTCCCACCACGAGTGTTTGTATCCTGCTACCCTGTCCTGGATTCCCGCCACAAGTGTTTGCTTCCTGCCACCCTGTCACTGGATTCCCACCACGAGTGTTGGTTTCCTGCTACCCTGTCCCTGGATTCCCGCCACAAGTGTTTGCTTCCTGCTACCCTGTCCCTGGATTCCCACCACAAGTGTTTGCTTCATGCCACCCTGTCCCTGGATTCCCACCACGAGTGTTTGTTTCCTGCTACCCTGTCCCTGGATTCCCGCCACGAGTGTTTGCTTCCTGTCACTCTGTCCCTGGATTCGCGCCACGAGTGTTTGTTTCCTGCTACCCTGTCTCTGGATTCCCACCACGAGTGTTTGCTTCCTGCTACCCTGTACCTGGATTCCCGCCCCGAGTGTTTGCTTCCTGTCACCCTGTCCCTGGATTCCCGCTAAGAGTGTTTACTTCCTGCTACCCTGTCCCTGGATTCCCGCCTCGAGTGTTTGTTTCCTGCTACCCTGTCCCTGGATTCCCACCACGAGTGTTTGCTTCCTGTCACCCTGTCCCTGGATTCCCGCTAAGAGTGTTTGCTTCCTGCTACCCTGTCCCTAGATTCCCACCACAAGTGTTTGCTTCCTGCTACCCTGTCCCTGGATTCCTGCCATGAGTGTTTGTTTCCTGCTACCCTGTCCTTGGATTCCCGCCAGGAGTGTTTGCTTCCTGCTACCCTGTCCCTGGAATCCCGCCACGAGTTTTTGTTTCCTGCTACCCTGTCCCTGGATCACCGAGCTCTCCACGCGCGGAGAATATTAAACATCGCCAGTAACGAGATTATCTTTTGTATCCGGCTATTTATTACCTTGTGAGTGCTTTTATTATGGTTCGTGATAACCATGTTACTAATATTATTAATGCTATTAGCAGGGGCGTGGCGTGTAGTGTTGCCTCGGTAAGCAGAGTTAGTTTATACTCTACCTGTGATATGTGATGAGGAGGGTGGAGTTTAAACTGTAACTGTGATATATAAGAGGAGGGTGGTGATAATAAAGTAGTGGAGAATGCAGCAATTGCTCACTATCTGTGGTGATAAGAGAGTAGTGGGGAATGTAGCAAGTGCTCACTATCAGTGGTGATAGGGGAGTAATGGGGAGTGCAGCAAGTGCTCACTATCTGTGGTGATAGGGAAGTAATGGGGAGTGTAGCAAGTGATATACTATCTGTGGTGATAGGGGAGTAGTGGGGAGTGCAGCAAGTGCTCACTATCTGTGGTGATAGGGGAGTAGTGGGGAGTGTAGCAAGTGCTCACTATCAGTGAGGATGGAGCTATATTCTTTTTCTATGGTCTGGGACATGAAGCATTTAGTAGTTCATGGATTTTATCTACATATCAATTAAAACCCGTTTTGGTGGATAAATGTTCTGAAAACATCACTCACACAAAAAACTTGCTGCCGATGACGGGGAAATTGTTGTTAAAATCCTGGTCAGGTGAACTGAGTGTTTTCTAAAGTATTTTCCATTTTGCCTTCACGCAATCACTGTTACACTTCCTTAAGACTAATATTAGCGTAATTAGTTCATGTGCTTATAGCCCGAACGTAACCTATTTATCTCTCAATTAAAACAATTTGTTTATCGCTCAATATTACCACTAAGATAATCGTTTTAGGCTAAGTGACTTGCTTAAAATAGTTTATTTATATTTATCTAGTTTTCAATTAAACTATATATAGGCTTACATAATCTATTTGGAGGGTGTGACGAGGGACGACTGTATCCATATTCTAAGATAGTTCCTGTACTCATATTTAGTCACTTATTAATATATTTGTATGATTGCTATTTAACTCAATACAAACATAGGAATTATAAATTATAGGCTAAGAGGCCCTATAAAACACTGCCTACCCTTAAAACACTTCCTACACCTTAAAACACTGCCTACCACTTCAAACATCGCCTACCACTTAAAATATACCCTTCAACCTAAAACACCATCTACCATTTAAAACACCGCCTTAATTAACATATTCTTGGTTAATATTAAATTTATTTTATTAGATAGTTGATTAATCAATAAAAATAGATTTAACTACTTCTAAAATAGCTATTTATCTTACATTTAAAGTGCCATATAAGAAAAACATATTTAGAGACCAAAATTATAAATAAACTTGTGCATATGGAATTATGTCCAGTGAAATCAACATATTATTTCAACGTTGGAAACGTTATTAAAACTATTTTTATGTGTGCATACTTTGTTATTTAAGAAATTAATAATGTACTTTTTCAACCCATTCATTATATAAACACACCACTTAAAAACTAACCTAATATTCTAACATTTTATCAAAGCCAACAATTCTCAAAGAATTATATATTTTCACCGGCACCGTGCGTCGAACTTGTGACCCTTAGCTAAATACTATGTAAACTGCTATAAGGTGTGAGGTATATATTCTTTCACTTGTGATGTATTATAGCAGCACTGTCACTCTCGTCTTAGACTGGATTGTAGATGACAGATTGATATTCTGTCACTTGTGATAGATAGCAGCACAGTCACTCTCGTGTTAGACTGTATTGTAGGTGATAGGGAGATATTCTGTTACTTGTGATAGATAGCAACACAGTCACTCTCGTGTTAGACTGGATTGTAGGTGACAGAGAGATATTCTGTTACTTGTGATAGATAGCAGCACTGTCACTCTCGTGTTAGACTGGATTGCAGGCAAGGGGGAGATATTCTGTCACTTGTGATAGATAGCAGCACTGTCACTCTCGTGTTAGACTCGTTTGCAGGTGAGGGGGAGATTGGGGTTAGAAGAGTGGCTGGATGTACTGAGGGTTGTTTTTAAATAAATGGATTCTCTCGGTCCCTACTTTCTATTTTGAGTGAGTACGAGGTCATTTTGGAATTATATGGTTCACCCTTTGTACATCCGAACTGTAATTTAACCTTATCTTACCGACATATTTACGCTGGACTAGATGAGTTTGACGTTTGCTACGCGTGACCACCGATTCTGGCTATCCCCTGAGTATTGAGTGGAACAACGATTTAAGTCGATCCACTTGCTCAAGAGTTTATTCCTTTTTACAGTCCCGAGAGTTATGAAGGTTACGTCATTTCCTGTGCAGAAGAGCTACCTACATTTGTCCGTGTGAACCAGCCAACACTTCCTCCCATTCATCCGAGCCTTCCGCCCTTCCACTCTTTCTTCTCGAGCCCCGGGCTAAAAGTAAAGTCGATATTCTCGAATATAAAGCTTGGTTTTTGAAAACGAGAGGTGGGTGTCCCTGTTTCAATGGTTGAATGCAACCCTCTACCCTTTATATATCCAACTTACTAGTTAGTTAGTTAGTTATTAAGTTAGCTAGCTAGTTAGCTAGTTGTAATGACATTGACGTTGGGCGCGGCTTGTAATAAAGTGTTTGGCGGAGGGTTATTTGATGAAGTACAACACCCAGGTATAAAGGAAGAAGTGTGTTAGAGGGGGAAGTCTACCCTTCTCCTACCGACAATGAACTTTGCCTGGTAGTTGTTTATTTGATTGATCTTGCTGTTGGGGCTGTATCTATCTAAACCAACTTACCCGGAGTATGTAATTACCTGAAAATTGCGCTTGAAGGGCTGCGGAAACGACAACCCAAGTTGGCGGAAATGGACTGGGGTATTCTAGGGGATTGAGAAGATTCTAGGAGATTGAGGTATCCTGGGGAGCTGAGGAGGACTGGGGTATTTGAAAGGGACTGGGAGGGTATTAGGGGATTGAGGGGATTCTAGGAAGCAGAGGAGGACTGGGGTATTTGAAAGGAACCGGGAGGATTCTAGGCGAATGGGGGGATTCTAGAAATCTGAGGAGGACTGGGGTATTTGAAAGAGACTGGGAGGGTATTAGGGTATTGAGGGGATTCTAGGAAGCAGAGGAGGACTGGGGTATTTGAAAGGGACTGGGAGGGTATTCGGGGATTGAGCGGATTCTAGGAAGCAGAGGAGGACTGGGGTATTTGAAAGGGACTGGGAGGGTATTAGGGGATTGAGGGGATTCTAGGAAGCAGAGGAGGACTGGGGTATTTGAAAGGAACCGGGAGGATTCTAGGCGAATGGGGGGATTCTAGAAATCTGAGGAGGACTGGGGTATTTGAAAGAGACTGGGAGGGTATTAGGGTATTGAGGGGATTCTAGGAAGCTGAGGAGGACTGGGGTATTTGAAAGGGACTGGGAGGGTATTAGGGGATTGAGGGGATTCTAGGAAGCAGAGGAGGACTGGGGTATTTGAAAGGAACCGGGAGGATTCTAGGCGAATGGGGGGATTCTAGAAATCTGAGGAGGACTGGGGTATTTGAAAGAGACTGGGAGGGTATTAGGGTATTGAGGGGATTCTAGGAAGCTGAGGAGGACTGGGGTATTTGAAAGGGACTGGGAGGGTATTAGGGGATTGAGGGGATTCTAGGAAGCAGAGGAGGACTGGGGTATTTGAAAGGAACCGGGAGGATTCTAGGCGAATGGGGGGATTCTAGAAATCTGAGGAGGACTGGGGTATTTGAAAGAGACTGGGAGGGTATTAGGGTATTGAGGGGATTCTAGGAAGCTGAGGAGGACTGGGGTATTTGAAAGGGACTGGGAGGGTATTAGGGGATTGAGGGGATTCTAGGAAGCAGAGGAGGACTGGGGTATTTGAAAGGAACCGGGAGGATTCTAGGCGAATGGGGGGATTCTAGAAATCTGAGGAGGACTGGGGTATTTGAAAGAGACTGGGAGGGTATTAGGGTATTGAGGGGATTCTAGGAAGCTGAGGAGGACTGGGGTATTTGAAAGGGACTGGGAGGGTATTAGGGGATTGAGGGGATTCTAGGAAGCAGAGGAGGACTGGGGTATTTGAAAGGAACCGGGAGGATTCTAGGCGAATGGGGGGATTCTAGAAATCTGAGGAGGACTGGGGTATTTGAAAGAGACTGGGAGGGTATTAGGGTATTGAGGGGATTCTAGGAAGCTGAGGAGGACTGGGGTATTTGAAAGGGACTGGGAGGGTATTAGGGGATTGAGGGGATTCTAGGAAGCAGAGGAGGACTGGGGTATTTGAAAGGAACCGGGAGGATTCTAGGCGAATGGGGGGATTCTAGAAAGCTGAGGAGGACTGGGGTATTTGAAAGAGACTGGGAGGGTATTAGGGTATTGAGGGGATTCTAGGAAGCAGAGGAGGACTGGGGTATTTGAAAGGGACTGGGAGGGTATTCGGGGATTGAGCGGATTCTAGGAAGCAGAGGAGGACTGGGGTATTTGAAAGGGACTGGGAGGGTATTAGGGGATTGAGGGGATTCTAGGAAGCAGAGGAGGACTGGGGTATTTGAAAGGAACCGGGAGGATTCTAGGCGAATGGGGGGATTCTAGAAAGCTGAGGAGGACTGAGGTATTTGAAAGGGACTGGGAGGGTATTAGGGGATTGAGGGGATTCTAGGAAGCAGAGGAGGACTGGGGTATTTGAAAGGAACCGGGAGGATTCTAGGCGAATGGGGGGATTCTAGAAATCTGAGGAGGACTGGGGTATTTGAAAGAGACTGGGAGGGTATTAGGGTATTGAGGGGATTCTAGGAAGCTGAGGAGGACTGGGGTATTTGAAAGGGACTGGGAGGGTATTAGGGGATTGAGGGGATTCTAGGAAGCAGAGGAGGACTGGGGTATTTGAAAGGAACCGGGAGGATTCTAGGCGAATGGGGGGATTCTAGAAATCTGAGGAGGACTGGGGTATTTGAAAGAGACTGGGAGGGTATTAGGGTATTGAGGGGATTCTAGGAAGCTGAGGAGGACTGGGGTATTTGAAAGGGACTGGGAGGGTATTAGGGGATTGAGGGGATTCTAGGAAGCAGAGGAGGACTGGGGTATTTGAAAGGAACCGGGAGGATTCTAGGCGAATGGGGGGATTCTAGAAATCTGAGGAGGACTGGGGTATTTGAAAGAGACTGGGAGGGTATTAGGGTATTGAGGGGATTCTAGGAAGCTGAGGAGGACTGGGGTATTTGAAAGGGACTGGGAGGGTATTAGGGGATTGAGGGGATTCTAGGAAGCAGAGGAGGACTGGGGTATTTGAAAGGGACTGGGAGGGTATTCGGGGATTGAGCGGATTCTAGGAAGCAGAGGAGGACTGGGGTATTTGAAAGGGACTGGGAGGGTATTAGGGGATTGAGGGGATTCTAGGAAGCAGAGGAGGACTGGGGTATTTGAAAGGAACCGGGAGGATTCTAGGCGAATGGGGGGATTCTAGAAAGCTGAGGAGGACTGAGGTATTTGAAAGGGACTGGGAGGGTATTAGGGGATTGAGGGGATTCTAGGAAGCAGAGGAGGACTGGGGTATTTGAAAGGAACCGGGAGGATTCTAGGCGAATGGGGGGATTCTAGAAATCTGAGGAGGACTGGGGTATTTGAAAGAGACTGGGAGGGTATTAGGGTATTGAGGGGATTCTAGGAAGCAGAGGAGGACTGGGGTATTTGAAAGGGACTGGGAGGGTATTCGGGGATTGAGCGGATTCTAGGAAGCAGAGGAGGACTGGGGTATTTGAAAGGGACTGGGAGGGTATTAGGGGATTGAGGGGATTCTAGGAAGCAGAGGAGGACTGGGGTATTTGAAAGGAACCGGGAGGATTCTAGGCGAATGGGGGGATTCTAGAAATCTGAGGAGGACTGGGGTATTTGAAAGAGACTGGGAGGGTATTAGGGTATTGAGGGGATTCTAGGAAGCTGAGGAGGACTGGGGTATTTGAAAGGGACTGGGAGGGTATTAGGGGATTGAGGGGATTCTAGGAAGCAGAGGAGGACTGGGGTATTTGAAAGGAACCGGGAGGATTCTAGGCGAATGGGGGGATTCTAGAAATCTGAGGAGGACTGGGGTATTTGAAAGAGACTGGGAGGGTATTAGGGTATTGAGGGGATTCTAGGAAGCTGAGGAGGACTGGGGTATTTGAAAGGGACTGGGAGGGTATTAGGGGATTGAGGGGATTCTAGGAAGCAGAGGAGGACTGGGGTATTTGAAAGGAACCGGGAGGATTCTAGGCGAATGGGGGGATTCTAGAAATCTGAGGAGGACTGGGGTATTTGAAAGAGACTGGGAGGGTATTAGGGTATTGAGGGGATTCTAGGAAGCTGAGGAGGACTGGGGTATTTGAAAGGGACTGGGAGGGTATTAGGGGATTGAGGGGATTCTAGGAAGCAGAGGAGGACTGGGGTATTTGAAAGGAACCGGGAGGATTCTAGGCGAATGGGGGGATTCTAGAAATCTGAGGAGGACTGGGGTATTTGAAAGAGACTGGGAGGGTATTAGGGTATTGAGGGGATTCTAGGAAGCTGAGGAGGACTGGGGTATTTGAAAGGGACTGGGAGGGTATTAGGGGATTGAGGGGATTCTAGGAAGCAGAGGAGGACTGGGGTATTTGAAAGGAACCGGGAGGATTCTAGGCGAATGGGGGGATTCTAGAAAGCTGAGGAGGACTGAGGTATTTGAAAGGGACTGGGAGGGTATTAGGGGATTGAGGGGATTCTAGGAAGCAGAGGAGGACTGGGGTATTTGAAAGGAACCGGGAGGATTCTAGGCGAATGGGGGGATTCTAGAAATCTGAGGAGGACTGGGGTATTTGAAAGAGACTGGGAGGGTATTAGGGTATTGAGGGGATTCTAGGAAGCAGAGGAGGACTGGGGTATTTGAAAGGGACTGGGAGGGTATTAGGGGATTGAGGGGATTCTAGGAAGCAGAGGAGGACTGGGGTATTTGAAAGGAACCGGGAGGATTCTAGGCGAATGGGGGGATTCTAGAAATCTGAGGAGGACTGGGGTATTTGAAAGAGACTGGGAGGGTATTAGGGTATTGAGGGGATTCTAGGAAGCAGAGGAGGACTGGGGTATTTGAAAGGGACTGGGAGGGTATTAGGGGATTGAGGGGATTCTAGGAAGCAGAGGAGGACTGGGGTATTTGAAAGGAACCGGGAGGATTCTAGGCGAATGGGGGGATTCTAGAAATCTGAGGAGGACTGGGGTATTTGAAAGAGACTGGGAGGGTATTAGGGTATTGAGGGGATTCTAGGAAGCAGAGGAGGACTGGGGTATTTGAAAGGGACTGGGAGGGTATTCGGGGATTGAGGGGATTCTAGGAAGCAGAGGAGGACTGGGGTATTTGAAAGGGACTGGGAGGGTATTCGGGGATTGAGGGGATTCTAGGAAGCAGAGGAGGACTGGGGTATTTGAAAGGAACCGGGAGGATTCTAGGCGAATGGGGGGATTCTAGAAATCTGAGGAGGACTGGGGTATTTGAAAGAGACTGGGAGGATTCTAGGGAATTGATAAGGGAGATAGGGGATTCTAAGAGAGTTGGAACTAGAAACTTTAGGGAGCTGATATCCAGGAAATTGGCACTAAAGCGCAATATTAAAAAATATAATCGAAAAACGAATTTAGATTTTTTAAACACTGTTAATAAATATCAATTTTTAATCAAATGGTTTATTTCTAGTTTCCCCTTGTATTCCTCAAAGGTACATGGAAAGGACAAAGTGACTTGTGACTTGTGGGGTTCTTGTCCAACAGTAAGACTGGTTTAGTTCTTGCCCTCCAAACAGAGCGACTTGTGACTTGTGTAGTTCTTGACCGCTATACAGAGTGACAATGTAGTTCTTTCCCTCCAGATAGAGCGACTTGTATGGTTCTTGCCCTCCAAACAGAGCGACTTGTGACTTGTGTGGTTCTTGCCCTCCACAGGTTCCTGAACAACAAATTCGAGGACTCGTACACCCCCACTATCGAGGACTTCCACCGGAAGCTGTACCGTATCCGGGGGGAAGTACACCAGTTGGACATTTTAGACACTTCCGGCAACCATCCGTTCCCTGCCATGAGGCGCCTCTCTTTCCTAACAGGTCAGTGGTTTGACAACCCGGCACTCAAAGTAATCTTATTATGGTCCTGTAATTTCCAGTAGAGAAACTTTTATCTGTGATATCCATTCGCTTGGAAAGAGGATTGTGTGATATTTCAGTGTGGAAATATAATCAAACACTCAGGTTACATAACCTGCACTTTTATACAGAGTCAGGTGTCATATAATTGTATTATATAATAGATTAATATTATTAATGAGGCTTTTTAGTGGTCAGATATTTGATTATTAAATACATAATTTTACCTGCTTCTGTGGTTCTGTGGTCCAAGGTGTAATTCTCACGATACACTGGGTTGCCAGTGAAGTGGAGATCAGGGTTCAAATCCCGGTCCTGTGACATGATGGCAGTTCTTACTATATAGATTCCCACTCTCTATCCACCCGAATGTGGGTACACTTCCTTTAAATTAAACGTTCCCTATCTTCATTCCAGTAGTGTAAATATTCTCAAGAGGTAATTAAACGCGCAGCAAAAAACAGTATTTATAGTAGCATTCTCAAGATGTACACCTGTTAAAAGTAACTAAGAAACATTAATGATAGCACTCACAAGGTGTACACCTATTAAAAGTAACTAAGAAACATTAATAATAGCACTCACAAGATGTACACCTTTTAAAAGTAACTAGGAAACATTATTGATATCACTCGCAAGATGTACACCTGTTAAAATTAACTAGGAAACATTAATGATAGCACTCACAAGGTGTACACCTATTAAAAGTAACTAAGAAACATTAATGATAGCACTCACAAGGTGTACACCTATTAAAAGTCACTAAGAAACATTAATGATAGCACTCACAAGATGTACACCTTTTAAAAGTAACTAGGAAACATTATTGATATCACTCGCAAGATGTACGCCTGTTAAATATAACTAGGAAACATTATTGATATCACTCACAAGGTGTAAGCTATACCTGTTAAAGGTAATTAGTAAACATTATTGATTGCACTCGCAAGATGTACACCTGTTAAAAGTAACTAGGAAATATTATTGATAGCACTCACAATGTGTAAGCTATACCTGTTAAAGGTAATTAGGAAACATTATGGATAGCACTCGCAAGATGTACACCTGTTAAAAGTAACTAGGAAACATTAATTATAGCACTCACAAGATGTACACCTGTTAAAAGTAACTAGAAAACATTATTTATAGCACTCACAAGATGTACACCTGTTAAAAGTAACTAGGAAATATTATTGATAGCACTCACAAGATGTACACCTATTAAAAGTAACTAGAAAACATTAATGATAGCACTCACAAGATGTACACCTGTTAAAAGTAACTAGGAAACATTAATTATAGCATTCACAAGGTGTACACCTGTTAAAAGTAACTAGGAAACATTAATTATAGCACTCACAAGGTGTACACCTATTAAAAGTAATTGGGAAATATTATTGATAGTACTCACAAGATGTACACCTGTTAAAAGTAGCTAGGAAATATTATTGATAGCACTCACAAGATGTACACCTATTAAAAGTAACTAGGAAACATTAATTATAGCACTCACAAGGTGTACACCTATTAAAAGTAATTGGGAAATATTATTGATAGTACTCACAATGTGTAAGCTATACCTGTTAAAGGTAATTAGGAAACATTATTGATAGCACTCGCAAGATGTACATCTGTTAAAAGTAACTAGGAAATATTATTGATAGCACTCACAAGGTGTACACTTGTTAAAAGAAACTAGGAAACATTATTGATAGCACTCGCTAGATGTACACCTGTTAAAATTAATTAGTAAACATTATTGATAGCAACCACAAGGTGTAAGCTATATCTTTTAAAGATAGACCCTAACTAGGAAACATCATTGATAGCATTCGCAAGGTGTACACCTGTTAAAGGTAACTAGGAAACATTATTGATAGCACTCACAAGGTGTACACTTGTTAAAAGTAACTAGGAAACATTATTGATAGCACTCACAAGGTGTACACCTGTTAAATGTAACTAGGAAACATTATTGATAGCACTCTCTAGGAAACATTAATTATAGCACTCACAAGGTGTACACCTATTAAAAGTAATTGGGAAATATTATTGATAGTACTCACAATGTGTAAGCTATACCTGTTAAAGGTAATTAGGAAACATTATTGATAGCACTCGCAAGATGTACATCTGTTAAAAGTAACTAGGAAATATTATTGATAGCACTCACAAGGTGTACACTTGTTAAAAGAAACTAGGAAACATTATTGATAGCACTCGCTAGATGTACACCTGTTAAAATTAATTAGTAAACATTATTGATAGCAACCACAAGGTGTAAGCTATATCTTTTAAAGATAGACCCTAACTAGGAAACATCATTGATAGCATTCGCAAGGTGTACACCTGTTAAAGGTAACTAGGAAACATTATTGATAGCACTCACAAGGTGTACACTTGTTAAAAGTAACTAGGAAACATTATTGATAGCACTCACAAGGTGTACACCTGTTAAATGTAACTAGGAAACATTATTGATAGCACTCACAAGGTGTACACCTGTTAAATGTAACTAGGAAACATTATTGATAGCACTCTCAAGGTGTAAGTTATACCTGTTAAAGGTAACTAAGAAATATTATTGATAGCACTCTCAAGGTGTACACCTGTTAAAGGAACTAGGCAATATTATTGATAGCACTCACAAGGTGTAAGTTATACCTGTTAAAGGTAACTAGGAAACATGATTGATAACACTCTCAAGGTGTACACCTGTTAAAGGTAACTAGGCAATATTATTGATATCACTCACAATGCGTAAGCTATACCTCTTAAAGGTAATTAGGAAACATTATTGATAGCACTCGAAAGATGTACACTTGTTAAAAGTAACTAGTAAACATTATTGATAACATTCGCAAGGTGTACACCTGTTAAAGGTAACTAGTAAATATTATTGATAGCACTCACAAGGTGTACACCTGTTAAAAGTAACTAGGAAATATTATTGATAGCCCTCACAAGGTGTACACCTGTTAAAAGTAACTAGTAAATATTATTGATAGCACTCACAAGGTGTACACCTGTTAAAAGTAACTAGTAAATATTATTGATAGCACTCGCAAAATGTACACTTGTTAAAAGTAACTAGTAAACATTATTGATAACATTCACAAGGTGTACACCTGTTAAAGGAAACTAGTAAATATTATTGATAGCACTCACAAGGTTAAAGTTAACTAGGAAACCTGCTTTGGAGGCCACATGTTCTAAGGCTTACTTACGTGTTGGATCAGACCGACAATGACAGGGAGATTGGGGTTTCAATCTTGGTCGAATGTAGTGACGGTGGTTTCCCTAAATGTTTTTCCAACCTTACTTCAAGCAAATACGGTTACACTTCCTCTGAATAAACCTTTGCCATCCATAACTCATTAATGCAATTAGTACATATGCGTATAACCCGAACAGGTAGTAAGACGCGAGTCTGAAAAAATATCGTTATCATATTTTACCACCGTCACACAAGTTATTAGTATTCTTACCCACATTGATGATCACGTTGTCCAAGACGTCAAGCTCGAAACAGACACTGTGGTTCGAATATCAACTGGTTGCAATAAATGAAGGTATTCCATATCAGATTTATTTTTGTGGTTTTTTCCATTTTCCTCTTCAAACTAAAAATGTATGCATACCACCTAAACTTACCCTCCTCATCCCTTTCACTTAGATTACGGGCCAGTTTCATAGTGATAATTAGTATGCCTCAAGCGTGGTGTTATACTAAATAAAGGACAACTACCTAGACCATAATGGAATGGGCCAGCATTTCATGTGCGAAAATTGTCTGGCCAATTCAAGTTTAGGTAGGTGTCGTCCTGTATTTGTGTAGCCCTGGACTTGAGGCGTACTAAGTCTGATTATGAAACTGGCCCTAAGACATTAATAGTGTTTGTGTTAAACGTACTCTCGATTATACGTGTATATTTACACGGCTGTGTTATCCGGATATTTACAAAAGTGAGGTAGAGAGTAAATACAACCGCACTAGTTTGTACAAAAAGCGTGAAACTAATTAGGAGTAAAATATCTCAGCACATATAGCAAGCATTTAAACCTCGACCTTCTATACACATCAAACCTGGTTTTCCTGCTTATCTATCTCCCCTCCTAGGTTTAACACACCCTCATCCCATCTCACTTGCGAGGGATTATTTGACGAGAAATCGCGTTTTCTGCCTTAGCACGCTCCACCGGGACTAAAACCAACAGCTTTAAGACCTTCTCCCGTCTCTCTCTCTCTCTCTTGTTCAGCTTGGAACTGTCTCTCTCAACGCCACCTAGTCTTATACCAACACAGTAATTAGTACCCCCACCCTTCAAACTTCACACACGAGGGTATTTAATGTGGGGGCCATCCAAGCTAGATTGAAATTTACCTTTTACTTGAAGCGAGAGAACAACTGTAAAGTAAAATTCCCTCTCGAGAGAATTTTATAGAGCTCCATGTTTAAGTTGTATTCCAGGAGGAGGACGCTAATAATGACTTTTTATAAAGTATTTGATGGAAATGTCATGATTAAATTCTCTTCTGGGTGTTTATTGTTAAATTATTTCCCCAATCTCACTTTGCAAAAATGTGGTTGCATTTCCTTTGACGTTCTACTTTTCTACCTTCGTCTATTATGTAAAAGATGTGAATTATGCATTGAAAACATAATAACTATAATATATAATACATACTGATTTTTGTAAGAATTGACATCTGAACGTCCTTTTCTCCTACCAAAATGTTGCTATATCATAAGATTCTGGTAAGAAGAAAGGCCTTCCATAAAATATACATTCCTACAAAAATTAGTGTATACTAATAAACTTCCAATCAAAGGTAATAACTATGCTCCCTTAAGATACATATCAAATTAATATATATAAATGACCTCCGATGGGGTGTGAACTCAAACCTAAAATTAACATCAAGTTTGGATCTGTTATTTTTAATCTTCTTTATATGGTCAAGATTTACGTTTGGAGGAACTAGGTTCGATGTTCACTTGGTCTAAGGGTCAGATCATGTTCCCAGTTGAGTTTTTACACATTTGTAGACATCAGAAGATTGTGTCAAATATAAGACGATATTTACTAAATAGATGGGATTGTCCATGACCTGGAGATGAGGGATTTAATTCCAATCGGATGTATTTAGCGTAATTTCTTCCTAAATGGTTTACCCCACGTTATCTTGGCGCAAATACTGTTACATTTACTTTCAATTGAACCTTTCTCAGTCCTAGAACATTAGGGTAATTAATTTACCTGTAATATGAATGACCAATTAGACGTGGTAAAACATTATTATAGTAGTGAATTGTCTCCCTTTTAAACGGTATTTAATGATTATCATACAACCATGTGTGGCTAATAGTCTCTGTAATATTCTGAATAATAGGGCCTACTTATACTTCATGATAAAAGGAGGTCAAACTTTGTTTGCAGTATCCTTGGATTTTAAAAACATTAAGGTCTGTGGATCCTCGGTGAACAATCTTTTGTTTTCCCAGTTTTCTAACCCCTTCACAAATTTGTACAATATATTGGATTCTAAATAGGTCCCAAAGTCACAAGCTACTGCTAAATGTTGGACCCTTGCAGACCAATCTACAATATTCTCCACTTCAGATTTGTATACCAAATAAAATAGCTATATTTCCCTAAATACAGATAGCTTTGGTGAATAATGAGACGACAGAAATATTTTACTTTAATTACACGTCTTATCTTCAGGCTTGTTTGGGTCACATAGCTCGTAAGTCGATTAACAACTTATACGTGGCCTGATGTAATAATCTAAGCAAAAAAAAATTTTTTTTAATTTGCATCCACCACATAGTTAGTTCTAAAAAATATTGTCAAACACCTCCCATTCGTCAACAAGTGGATTAAATTCCGTGAGTTGACAAATGTATGCAGACATGATTACTTTACTATGCACGGTAAGAAATAAATCAAACAAATACCTTTAGACGTAACACCAATTTAATGTTCTGAATAATACTTTTTATTCTTGATAAACTGTTAGACAACATTTTATCTTAATGCCAAAGCACTTACGATTTAGTAATCCATAAATAGTTTACACTTTGTTTAATCTAGTTAACTTAGCACTTGTTAAATGAGTCCTTCAAGCTCAATCGTCTTAATGTTCTACACTGTCACAGTCATCGTTCATCACATATAATATAGGTATAGTCTCACGCTCTTCTCTAGTAATGCTAACTGAAGCCTTCAGTATCTACATCTCACAGGGCTATGTAAGAATAGCCCCTGTGAAATAGAATGATACTGTTTATCATACAACCATGTGTAGCTAATAGTATCTATAATATCTCACGGGGCTATGTATTAATAGCCCCTGTGAAACAGAATGATACTGTTTATCATACAATAATGTGTAGCTAATAGTATCTATAACATCTCACGGGGCTATGTATTAATAGCCCCTGTGAAACAAAAAGATACTGTTTATCATACAACTATGTGTAGCTAATAGTATTAATATCATCTCAAGGGGCTATTGAACACATCCTTTGACTGTGGAAACCGGTTTTAGACCAACCCTAATTTGCAAAAGGTCGTTTTGTATGTGCCCTCTTATACCCTTTGTTATTGCATGTATTCAACGTTTCCTAGAGTGAGCCGAGTAGACAGCTGAAGCCTTATCCTTGCGTCACCTCCATCCCCCTGTCCCTAGAGAGCCAGGGTCGAGTCTCTGGAGGCTACACTGCCCATTGTCTCACTAAGTAATTGCGCTAGTGCGACACGCCATTTTACCGTGTGGTTGTCTCTTCTTCAGTTTAGTTCTCACACCCACCACCATGGGAACAATAGCTTGGGAAAACAGTGACATAAGTGGAGGTTTTGTTTGATTTCCCCGCGCCTCAGTATCCGCTGGGATAAAACGCTTATGCAATTCTTACATTAAGCACGAGGAGGGTTGATTTAGACTTTAGAGGAAGTGAAACCGCATTTGTGTGGAGGGAATGTAAAACTGTTTATGAAAAACCCTCGATCAATAATCTGAGTGGGGACTTGAACCGCGACCTATCCATCGTCATCAAACAACCCTATACTAGGAAACATTGTTTATTGTTTTACTCGTAGAGTTGTTTATTTCTTGAACGAAGTCTCTTAAGTTGGGAAACAACCTGCAGAAAAAACGGACATTTTATTATACAGGTCTAGCCACCCTTCAAAACTTTTCGTATATTTACATTAAGGGAGAAAATAAAATAAAGTTTACTTGTATTTGCGTGAAGAGAGAATGAGGAATACATTTAGGGAAAACACGTCTACTAATACCACGCCGGGTTTCACATCCCAACATCTTTGTCGATGGCAAACCAATATGAGGACGACATAATTTTAACAGCCTTGTTGACGGCCAACCATTATGAGGACGACATAATTTTAACAGCCTTGTTGACGGCCAACCATTATGAGGACGACATAATTTTAACAGCCTTGTTGACGGCCAAACATTATGAGGACGACATAATTTTAACAGCCTTGTTGACGGCCAAACATTATGAGGACGACATAATTTTAACAGCCTTGTTGACGGCCAACCATTATGAGGACGACATAATTTTAACAGCCTTGTTGACGGCCAACCATTATGAGGACGACATAATTTTAACAGCCTTGTTGACGGCCAAACATTATGAGGACGACATAATTTTAACAGCCTTGTTGACGGCCAAACATTATGAGGACGACATAATTTTAACAGCCTTGTTGACGGCCAACCATTATGAGGACGACATAATTTTAACAGCCTTGTTGACGGCCAACCATTATGAGGACGACATAATTTTAACAGCCTTGTTGACGGCCAAACATTATGAGGACGACATAATTTTAACAGCCTTGTTGACGGCCAAACATTATGAGGACGACATAATTTTAACAGCCTTGTTGACGGCCAACCATTATGAGGACGACATAATTTTAACAGCCTTGTTGACGGCCAACCATTATGAGGACGACATAATTTTAACAGCCTTGTTGACGGCCAAACATTATGAGGACGACATAATTTTAACAGCCTTGTTGACGGCCAAACATTATGAGGACGACATAATTTTAACAGCCTTGTTGACGGCCAACCATTATGAGGACGACATAATTTTAACAGCCTTGTTGACGGCCAAACATTATGAGGACGACATAATTTTAACAGCCTTGTCGATGGCAAACCAATATGAATACGACATTATCCACTCCAACGATGAAAATGTAAAATTAAAAACTGATATTCACTTTAAGCTAGATTGTAATCGGGTGAAACAATTTGAATCATAATTTTAATGCCAATGTAAAAATTTTATGAAGTGAGGTACCTTATACGGTCTTAAACCATTCCATTATAGTTTTTACCTTTAAGGTGGATGGAAGAGAGTGAGAGTTAAGGTGGGTGGAAGAGAGCGTGAGTTAAGTAGGGTAGAAGAGAGCAGGGGTTAAGGAGGGGTTAAGGTGGGTGGAAGAGAGTGGGAGGTAAGGTGGGTGGAAGAGAGTGGGAGGTAAGGTGGGTGGAAGAGAGTGGGAGCTAAGGTGGGTGGAAGAGAGTGGGAGGTAAGGTGGGTGGAAGAGAGTGGGAGCTAAGGTGGGTGGAAGAGAGTGGGAGGTAAGGTGGGTGGAAGAGAGCGTGAGTGACTTTGATCAGGACTTTTTAAATGAGAAGAAAAGTTCCTGTTTAACGTATTACATGTCAATAACAGATATCAACATTGTATGCTACTATTAGTCTAACAATACTATAAGAAGACCACTACTAATATTCATTCTGTCTACCAAGTACTAACATCTTTTAAAAACATAGGTATTTATGTAAACATAAAAAATAAGCAGGTGTGTGTTTAATAAAGTATGATATAACGATATAATTTGTATATTCTAACTCTTTATAAAACACAAACGTGATCACGTGGTCTAAGGTGTAAATCAGGCAATTAACTTTGGTTTTTCCGTTTTCTATCCAAGCCATCCTCGTTCTAACTCTTAAATTAATCCGTTACTAATCATGGTGTTGAGCATAATATTTAAGTTGAAGTAGACGTTTAATGGACGTTGCCTGGAGACGGTTCCGGTTCCAAAATGGAAGTTTTATTGAGCAAACGTGTAATACCACCGTGGTTTCGGATCCCACGTTAAACTGTAGGTCCTCCATTTCATCTCACAATCACCCTACCATTACACATTAGCGTAAGTGCTTATAGCCCTAACGGGTATTAAGATGCGGTACTAATACCAACTATTGAGCAAGTAATGATAATGTGTCTTTAATACTCTAAAATAGAGGATGTATCTTTGATACCCTAACGTATATAATGTATATTTGACACCCTAACGTAGAGAATGTATCTTTGATAACCTAACATATAGAATGTATCTTTGATACAATAACATACAGGATGTATATTTAATACCCTAACATATAGAATGTATCTTTGATACAATAACATACAGGATGTATATTTAATACCCTAACATGAGGACTTGTCTTTTATACCCTAAATAAGAGGATGTGTAGTTTCTATTTTCACGTAGAGGTTGTCTTTGCTACCCTAACATAAAGTATTTGTATTTAATACCCCAAAGTATAGGAAGCCCATATCCCTAAAATTGGGGGAAGAAATACAAAAGATTTGAGCTTAAAAGCATCCTCAAATATGTTAAGTACATACGAGAAGAAAATGGGGAGATTTTAGTAATAGTATTTTTATATGAATCTACCCTCTCTCTCTATATATATATACATATAATGTTATCCTACTTCCAAAGTCGTTCCACCCGTGGAAATGAGCCTCACATCTAAAAAAAACACAGCATAATATTCTAGTCCTCGTATAATTTATCTACATTTTATTTTTGTGTGAAAATGGGACATTTACATAATTTTACGATGAAAAATAACTTTTTTTTGTTTTCGAGTTTAATAAACTTAAGTGCTAGTGTGTGTTTTATTAAGGATGCACGCTATTTAACCGATGGGAACAGGATGAGAAGAATGATTAATGCTATCAGCAACATAATCCGTAATAATCTAATAGGGTCAAAGGGGCCAGTAGTGTCAGTTTGGGTTGACATTCATTAAAAGTGCCCTTATTTGTTTAGTGGTTAAGCATCTTTGAGCACATTTCTACTATCCTAAACATCAAACTAAGTAAACAAGACGAGGAAGATGAATTTTAACTACAATGAAAGTTGACAACGCTAGTGAAACCCAACTTCGAACCTCTTCGTCAGAGCTGAACACGGAGGGTGGAACGGGGGTAGAATGTAGACAAATATATCCGCATTTACGTGGTGGGAGAGTTGTAAACCAGTAAAGAATAAACACATACGTACACCCGGCTGGGGATTTGAACCCCATCCTCTCCGTTACCAGCAGACCAGAGAGTATTTTACTAACACATCTGTCCGCAAGATCACCAATAGGGCCATCAGTGTTTCTGTCTACCAATGTATACAAACTAGTTGAAGATGTCTAGAACATGTTTATATTGATTGTTAGTTATCGATCTGTTGCTATTAGCAAGTTAAATTATTCACCATGGTGTTTGCGGCTCACACAAAGATAATCATAACCAAGCCTGATCCCAACTTTCACCCTATCGCTTGAACACGTGTGCAATTATGTAAACTAACAATACAAAGTTATATTATCTTGCACAGTTTTCTTGGATAAACTAAATTACGCAGATATTCAAAATGAAAATATTGTGTTATTAACTATTTTTTAATAGTTAATGTTATCACAGAAACATTTATCAAGTATTTTATAATCATTAATCCATCTACAGGTACTTTATTAAAGTATTTTATAATCATGAATCCATCTGCAGGTACTTTATTTAAGTATTTTATAATCATGAATCCTTCTACAGGTAATTTATTAAAGTATTTTATAATCATGAATCCATCTACAGGTACTTTATTTAAGTATTTTATAATCATGAATCCATCTGCAGGTACTTTATTTATGTATTTTATAATCATGAATCCTTCTACAGGTACTTTATTAAAGTATTTTATAATCATTAATCCATCTACAGGTACTTTATTAAAGTATTTTATAATCATGAATCCATCTGCAGGTACTTTATTTAAGTATTTTATAATCATGAATCCTTCTACAGGTACTTTATTAAAGTATTTGATAATCATGAATCCATCTACAGGTACTTTATTTAAGTATTTTATAATCATGAATCCATCTACAGTTACTTTATTTAAGTATTTTATGATCATGAATCCATCTACAGGTACTTTTTTAAAGTATTTTATAATCATGAATCCATCTACATGTACTTTATTCGAGTATTTTATAATCATGAATCCATCTACAGGTACTTTATTAAAGCATTTTATAATCATGAATCCATCTACAGGTACTTTATTCGAGTATTTTATAATCATGAATGTAGCTGTAAAGACCTTTTTTTAAGTATTTGTCTGATTACATAGAATTTTCAAAATTATCTAAATGGGTTAAATTTTTGATTTACAATTTGGATTACAAATAGCTGTGAAGTCATAGTAAAAAAATAGTAAATAATATGGTTGTAATAATTTTATTTGGTCGGATAGCGCCATTTTCCGGCTCGTCTATTTCCCTTTTCGCTATGACTGTGTCAGTTTCCGGAATACAGCGACAGCCCAAAACTCTGGTCAACTCGGGTGTGTGTGCTGTTGGTTTTGTAAGACCACACAGTACAACAGACATCACATTGTGTCCTCTAGAATTCCC
This sequence comes from Timema bartmani, assembly GCA_902151455.1. Lineage (NCBI taxonomy): Eukaryota > Metazoa > Arthropoda > Insecta > Phasmatodea > Timematidae > Timema > Timema bartmani. The sequence goes on along the minus strand of CABFWB010001110.1, from coordinate 9,523 downwards.
CCCTGCCCCACCACAATGCCTCTATATCTCAGAGACGCAAAGTTTGTGACGTTCCTCAGACTGTTTCGCAAGAAGTGATGCGCACGGGGCTTAGTGCGCATGTGACTATCACCCACAAGAGACCACCACACTCCAAACTTTGGTTACAATGCTTGTGACGTGGCTGTTAATAAACAATTTGGTATTCATAGAAATATAATTATATGATAAACTACTAGCGCTTTGAGGTAATTTGAACATGGGATGTCCCGGGCTTTTGAAGAACACTCTTTTACCTTGCTATGAACAAAATCTGACAAAATATACTTTTATTTTTTACGGCTTGTTTATTAAGTTTATAAACGACTGCGGAACAGTAATAGGTTTTCACGTGGTCTAACGCGTAACTTTTGTTTTAAACTGGAAATTGCTGGTGACTGGAAGATTGGTGTTCGAACCTCTCTTGGGTGTACTAAGGGTGAGTTTTTTACTAAATGGTTTTCCACTCTCCTTGAACTCAAATCAGGTGCTTTACTCTAAATCCAAACTTCTTCATGCCTACCCAATTATTGCAATTAAATGAAAAGACGGGGTAGGACGCTGATAAAATAAAATAATTTTGTCCACACGATAAAAAAAATGTCTATACCCCCATTAAGATGATATATGGGCTCTACCTTCATTAGAAGAATATATGGACTGTACCCCCATTAGAAGAATATATGGGATGTACCTTCATTAGAAGGATATATGGACTGTACCCCCATTAGAAGGATATATGGGCTGTACCTTCATTAGAAGGATCAATGGGCTGTATCATCATTAGAAGGACATATGGACTGTACCCTCATTAGAAGGATATATGGACTGTATCCTCATTAGAAGGATGTATGGTATTAGAAGGATAAATAGGCTGTACCTTCATTAGACGGATATATGGACTGTACCTTCATTAGAAGGATATATAAACTGTATTCTCATTAGAAGAATATATGAACTGTACCTTCATTAGACGGATATATGGGCTGTACCCCCACTAAAAGGATATATGGGCTGTACCCCCATTAGGAGGATATATGGTATGTACCCCCATTAAGAGGATATATGGGCTGTATCCCCATTAAGAGGATATATGGTCTGTTACCCCCATTAAGAGGATATATGGGCTGTATCCCCATTAAGAGGATATATGGGCTGTACCCCCATTAAGAGGATATATGGACTGTACCCCCATTAAGAGGATACATGGGCTGTACCCCCATTAAGAGGATATATGGGCTGTACCCCATTAAGAAGATATATGGGCTGTACCCCCATTAAGAGGGCATATGGGCTGTACCACCATTAGGAGGATATATGGACTGTACCCCCATTAAGAGGATATATGGGCTGTACCCCCATTAAGAGGATATATGTGCTGTATCCCCATTAAGAGGATATATGGGCTGTATCCCCATTAAGAGGATATATGGGCTGTATCCCCATTAAGAGGATATATGGTCTGTACCCCATTAAGAAGATATATGGGCTGTACCCCAATTAAGAGGGTATATGGGCTGTACCCCATTAAGAAGATATATGGGCTGTACCCCCATTAAGAGGACATATGGGCTGTACCACAATTAAGAAGATATATGGGCTGTACCCCCATTAAGAGGATTTATGGGCTGTACCCCCATTAAGAGGATTTATGGGCTGTACCCCATTAAGAGGAAATATGGGCTGTACCACCATTAGGAGGATATATGGACTGTACCCCCATTTAGAGGATATATGGGCTGTACCCCCATTAAGAGGATATATGGGCTGTACCCCCATTAAAAGGATTTATGGGCTGTACCCCCATTTAGAGGATATATGGGCTGTACCCCCATTAGGAGGATATATGGACTGTACACCCATTAAGAGGAAATATGGGCTGTACCACCATTAGGAGGATATATGGGCTGTACCCCCATTAAGAGGATATATGGGCTGTACCCCCATTAAGAGGATTTATGGGCTGTACCCCCATTTATGAGGATATATGGGCTGTACCCCCATTATGAGGATATATGGACTGTACCCCCATTAAGAGGATATATGGGCTGTACCACCACTAAGAGGATATATGAGCTGTACCACCATTAGGAAGATGTAATACTATAATAAACTAGAACAAGGCCCGGGCCGGTGTTCATGCTACTCAAGTACAAATTGCATATGCAATCATATTTAATATTCACCGCTCACACGCCAATAAAAATAAAACCTACCTTTCCACAAGAATGGATTAAACACGACAGACCAATATTTTCCTAACACGAACGCAAACTCGTGATTGAAAATAGGGTTCGTTAAATGTTTGTTCCAAGACTAATGCAATGCTCACCTCCATGATTGATTGAAGACTACTTTTTTTGTTTATTGACGGACTCCCCACTTCCCCCAATTTACTCATTCGGGTGACGTACAGAATACATGGTTTCCGTTCGTCAATTATTCACAGAGTGTTGCATTGTGGGAAGCGACCGTGCCCTGCCTTTTTTTTTTCGTGTTATAAGTGACGTCATACGTGGCAAGCTACAACGAACAAGTCGATATTAGCAGTGGTAAAGTTCTCGGAGCATGACTGAAGTGTGTCCATATGGGCTCGTTGGTCTTCGAGTAACTTCGGCTTCTTGGTCATGTGGTCTGATGACGTCAGTTCGGTAATATATAAAGTTGGAATCTGTAGAATGTATGTCATTTATGTCAGCATACGTTAGTAAAACAAAGTTCTAATTATATTTTCAAAACGTATTTTCTATAAAACTCTATTTGACCGTTTGTTAAGAAACAATCCATCAATTAACACGAATAGGCCTACATTATTTATATCAATATTTGTATAACAGGATTCAAGAACAATGTAGGACTATGTGTTCTGGATCTTACTTTAGTCCTGAATTTTGACAGAAAGTGCTAAGGCTTCAGGTACTGACAATAATTTGGCTCGAATCCCGACATGATTCAAAATGTCAATGTATTAGTATGATCATAGTTTAATTGGTCCTACTGGTCACATGACAATGAGAAATGTAAACAGAACTTACTTCAATTTTTATAGACTATCACGTTACTTCAGAAATAGGATTTTCTGGTAATCTTCCACGCTTCTATAGTATGTAAAAAAAAAATGTGAATACGTTAACCCAAACGATTCTTGATTTTATGGCTACAAATTCAGGTTAAAACAACTCTACAGGATTTAACTATAATAATAACAGTCCCCGTGGTGTAGTGGTCAGTTAACCTGGCTAAAAGCCTAGGGTTCCCGGGTTCATTTCCCACCTGATACAGTGTGTATTTTTATCAAAAGGGGAATCACCCCAACGGTCACAAGGGTTTTATTAGGTTAGTTATGTTCAAGTGTTTCTATTGGTTCCACACCCTCATACTCACTATCACCATCACCTCATCTCACTGAGACATGTAAGAAGCCTCCACGGGAAGGATCTATGAGCCTTCCCCTGGGTACTGGCTAATCTTTCCACAGACTGGTCTACGAGTGATGTAGTCCAGGCGTGCAAAATATATAACTATAATAATAAACTTGCCTCAAACTAAAATATGGAGTTTAAAAGTAAATTAGGGGGGATTTATTTGTCTTGGCAGTTGGCTTTTCAAACAAGAGGTGGTGAGAGTTAAAAGCCTCTAGTTTTCCGGGTCTGTGGGGTCTTCGCACGAAACTTGGTCAGGGTCGTGAGAGTTCATCGGCCGTTTGCTTAATTCCTTCCCCCACCCTAGTCAGCTGACCTTGTGTTATCTTTTGGCTGAAACTTAGTTTAAATCGCGCGAAATTGTCAGCGAGCTGTCGTCCCTATGTTCGACCGTGAGTGTGTGTGTGTATGCTCCGACAAACCGTGTGAGTATTTTGCGTTGATCCACACCCGGAATAGGAAGCTATCTACACCAGAAGTCCAGGATGACGCAAGAGAAGAATTTCCAGTACCTCACCCTACTACCGGCAAGGGTCCCAGGTCTATTGAGGTAGAATGCCACGTGCTTCCAGTTTCAGCCCACAACTGGGTTCGTGGAAAGTTTGGAAATATTTTGCTTAAAGGATTAATCTATTTACTAAAGTTCAGTGTCTTCAAGACACAAAAGAGAGTATGTATTAATTATGTTAATAATCTATAGTTCCCCGTGTTATGCGTGCACTCAGAGTAACACGATACCAGGGCCCTTGTTGTGTCCCGCGAATTGGGTAGCTCGGGGTTTCAAGAGCGGCTGTAATTTTACCTGTGCAGTTTATGTGACAGTGACTATGTTTGTTTAATAATACTTAGAGCAGTGGGACCTTTTATGGGACAGAAACTGTAGTTATAGTGGTCCCTCTGGGTGTATAAGTAGTGAAGTGTACCCCAAGTATCTAGTGACCACGCTTTGGCCGGAATGGAATGGCTTTGGTAAAAATATCTAGTCCGCCCCTCATAGTATTCTAGGTGCCGACAATAAACATTATTTGGGTGATGGTGGAAATCTTAAAGAAGGGTGCAGCCTTTTCAATATCAGTATGCAGTTATTGTTGTATTTTATTATATAATTATGAATTATAATTTACGTAAAGTTAAACACTTGGTCAACTAAAGTGATCATTTTTATCTGTAATGTCTAATTATTTAAGAATAGAATTTTATTTAGGAACAAAAAAAAATCTGTTTTCTTACAGTCCAAACCAAGCTATACCTGATTTTGCTAGAAGGTCGGTCTAGAAGGCTTATTTTCTATCCAGAATCCTACAATGTATTATTCTGTTATGTAAAAAGGTGCTTCATACCTAAATTATACTATACACATTCATTCTAGAGCAACAATTTGATTACGTGACGTCAATGATCGCTGGACGATGAAGACCGAACTCCAACGAAACTGTTTACACCATGGCTTGGGCATTATTTAGCGGGTGAACAAACCACCTCCCCCCTCTCTCTCTCTCTCTCTCTTTAACTTAACAGTCCATTTGTTCTACAAAGTCTGATGTGGTTTTGTTTGACTAGAAGTTGGTAGTGACTGCTATCCCCTGTAGTACTCGCCACGCGAGTATTTGTGTGACAGCTCGAGAGTTACTTTGGCTCCAGGCTGTTTAAACAATACCGTGAAGACCACATTCCCCACCCTCCGAGATAATACAGGTCTGGATACTGATTCCGTGACGTCACAGTGGAGGACTGGCCAGTAGCTGGACGCACACTAGGAATATTACCATTAATTTTATAAAAGCTCTAATTATATTTACATGACTACAACCAAAACCCAGAGTATATATCAATTCTTAAATTGGAAAATTTTACAATCACTATTTTTCAAGTTCTTACAACATCCCAAGCTCATTGTTTAGGAATGTTTTAAGAAGGTGCGTAGGTTTGACGCTTTATTTTCTGTGAGGAACTGACTATTGTAGCCATTTTTATTTTGTAAAATTTGTTTGGAAAAATGTTTGCAAGAAATTGAAAAATCTTTTTACTAATATAATAGATAGAAACTTCACTTTCACATTCATTAAAATGGTAATTTAAATTGTTTAAGTTGTATTGTTCTTTAGCTAAGCTTTGAAATAGAAGTCTTTGACTTTTTGCTATAGTAAAATCTTGTTCGTATTTGTCAGATATCAAACTATTGAAGAACTCGAACATGTTCCATGTAATACGTAGTTTGGATAGAATCTGTTGGCCACTTTAACACCCCAACTCCTTTATCTATTATTTTTAAATAACTGCTTGCTGAGATAGGAAATTTAATTTCCAAAGACTTGTCACAAAATAAAAGACGTTTACATGTTTCACATTTCAATTGATGACCTTCACTATTTGAAGTATAACCTGCAATATAAACCAAAGGCATTAAATTGTTTTCAGTTCTACACTTCCACAGTCAAAAATAACGTCTTCAAAATTGTACTCACATGTTACACTGTCAACATCTTCCTCTTTATACGAGTAGTTGTTCAAATTTGAGATAGATAACTTTATTTTAAATTCTCAAGATGTTGATGATTTTAATTTTATAAAACACATTATTTTTAATTATTTTTTTTCAGATTCTAAAATTTGTCTAACAGATATTTGATAATTGCCACCACTCATTTGTCGATACTGTCCAAACCTTGCTTCCAAATTATCAGTCTGAAATGTTCCTACCAAAACATACGAAAATGAAATATTGTTCAACAGGTACTTAACAATAATAATAAATCATTGTTTTTGCTGTATGTTGAAGTGCTATACAGGTTTACTGTGTTAATTTACCTGCACGTTTGTTTGATAAAGTGGATGTGCTGGGAATCATCAGATTAAGCCATGTGGAGAAATTGTCCAGGAATTCCGAAGTTGGACAGTTTGTATCTCTTATTGGTTTCCTAGGCTGGTCACACACCAAGGAGTCCCGATTCGAGTCCAATCTGACTCTAGAATCAAGGCCTTTCACACTATGTGAGTCGAGTCATCGAGTCCACTAGTTTGATCAAAGAGCTCGTGCAAGATGGACGCAGTCCTAGCAGGTTTCTATAAATACAATTGTATGGAGGCACCGGCGTAGACGCTTAAAAAGACATCGCTTAATGTGGCTTTACCCACTTAGTGTGAAACGATGCACCTTTGGTAGTTTTTCCCATTTGTTTCCAAATAGTGGAAATTGCATTTCTATCCCGATCTTCGGGATGGGACGGGTTAAAAATCTAAGGATTTTCTTGAACTAGAACAATGAAGTGTTCATTGTCCATTCTGTTACCCTTGGAAAGAACGTGGAAATAATAAACTTGACTCGGCTGGACTGACGAAATCTGTAACCTGCCGCATCATGGACTCTTGACTCGGCTAGACTCGGTTAGACTCAGCTAGACTCGGTTGGACTCGGTTATACTCGGGGTGACTCGATTCGCTGGTGGGAAAGATATTGGTCCTCCATCGTGTTATCAAATACAATATGTACTTGTCTCAATTGGTGAGTCAGACTCGACTCGACTCGGGACTCGTTGGTGTGAAACCAGCCTAAGATGTTTCTCTTTCATTGGATACTTTATATTCATTCATTTCCACCAAGATAAAATTAATTCTATAAATTTAATAGATTGTTGTATATTCCTATTTTTTAATATTTTAAGAGCAGCTATGTTTTTTCATCAAATAATTTGATTGCATATGCAACATTTGATTTTCCACCGACGTCGGCAACAATACCTTTAGAGTCAACACTTGGGGCTGCTTTAGCGTAGCTCTTGTTTTCTTTAAAATACTATTTTATTCAAATCACCAAGAATAGCTTTAAAATGTACACTACTTTCTAACTCAAGGTGAATAAATGGTAAATGTGGTATTACAAATGTTTGTTCTGTGTCCTTTTGATTCAAACTATTTGTCTCGAATGTATTTCAACAAATGAACTGAGTCAAATAGTAGATAAATATCTTCATCTAATTTAGTCGGGTTTTTGAAACTAGGCAACAAACTACCATAACATAATTTAGAACATTTGTCCCTGTTCACTCTATTACTGTCTGATATTAATGTTAAAAACGCAATATCCACATAGAGTTAATGTTTTTATTATACACAAAGTTAGTTTTAAAGTTTATTTGCAGTCAGATTTCTAACCGGGTAGAAAACTAACTACTACGTCTTTATTTTTTGACAGCAAAGATTATATCATAAATCCTTGCATTGTAGTAGCTTCCTTAAGATTGTCACAAAAGCCTTCTATTGACCCACCTTTATAGGAAATTGAGGATTTACATAAATTTATTTAAGTAAAACGTTTACAACTTTTTTCATGATTATCAAACATCTAAGCTTTTTCAGACAAATATTTTATATGAGACATTCCTGAACTCCCCGTGCTTAACGACTTAGATAATTGTCTTAAATAGTCGGAATGGCGGAGTGTCAAACAATTAGAATTTATTTTTTGTTTATATGCCATTGGACTACTAAAGTAAACAGAACAGGCCCATATTAAAGTTTCCTGTGTGAATCTGGGTAATTCTTCAACTGCCAAATTAATTTTCTCCAGCAAACATTTTGTTTTAATGTTCAATGGAGAATTTCCCTCAATGCCATTACAACGTTGTTCTAAAATTTTTGAGACATGCTTCATTGTAACTTTTGTTGAAAGGGTCTCGGGACTGTATGAAATTAGATGACTCAACAAACATTCTAGTTTGGGACACCTGTTAATTCAAATCACAATCAAATTATTGGCTATTTTTAATGATACTACAATTTTAGGAATTTCACAACTTGTATCAATTTTCATGAGAATAATAATATCTTCAGACTCTAGTTTGTCAAATTATTTGTATTTATTGAGTTGATTTTTACCTTTGAAATCCTGAAAATCTTAATATAATCATCTTGATCCCATTTATTTAAATTTTCCTCATCTGTGCAAGCCGACTCTTCTCTTCGTTTTTCAGGTGCTTTTCATCTAGTTGGAGGCTCTGAAATAAAATACGAGGGCTGATTAAGGGTAAATGACGGATAGGCATCATTGGTTGCTTGGGAATTTTTCTAGGTACTATTAAAACAGATCCGTCATCTCTTTTACCACGGTCTTCTCGGATTATAAATTGTTCACAAAAATTATCTATACAAATAGTAGCAGAAATCCCTGCTACAAAATCGTCCCTGTGGATTGCGCGTATCTACTGTTGGTGGCGAAGGAGCCCCTTGGGAAAAGAAAACTTATGTATATAGTTAACTGTCATAAGGAAAAACAAGATTAAGAATGAAGTAATCCGGAAAAGAGTAGGAGTACAGGGAGTACATGAAATAGTAGAGGAAGCAAGATTGAGATGGTATGGTCATGTAGTGAAAAAGGAATAAAGCGAGGATGCTGAAGAAAATGTTGGAAATGAAGTATGTGGGAAAAAGACCGCAAGGGAGGCCAAGAAAAAGATGGAAGGACCAGAAAACAGAAAGTGTTCAAGTGAGAGGAGAAGAATGTAAGAATGCTGGAAAGATAGAGGAAAATGGAGGCATTTTACTAAACTGACCCGGCCAAAGGCTGGAAACAGTTGATGATGATGATATGATGATTTATATATTTCTTCTTTTGAAAATCATAATTATACTTAAACCTTGGAACACAGCACTTTCGGGGCTTTTTTTAACTTTAAATTATATTTTAGGAAATAAAAGTTTGACGCCATTAAAAATATCCTGTTAACGGAACAAACTAATATTATTTATAAATTAAAGACTAGCCATTGAGGGAGGTAAGGAGAGGAAATGGCTCAGACCTCTTGACCTTGACAAAGTATCTCCAGAAGATACGTGTGATTGTATATCTTTGTTTGGCACCTGAATCAGTGGTCACGTAGGCTAGGGCGTCAATCTCCTCTAGTGTGGCATCCTGGTGACGGGGATGTCCCAGCCGGGTGAATTCAAGGTGTTCTTTTCCCTACAGGTTTTCTCTCACTCTTCCTCCACGCTAATGGAGGTAATTATCCTTTAAATTACACCTTCCTCCTCCTCCTCGTCCTATTCTTCATCACTAGACTATTACAGAGGTGAGAAGTATTTCTCTA
>CABFWB010001109.1:155442-186417 GCA_902151455.1 Timema bartmani | reverse complement strand
CTTTAGTAATGTACTCTTTTCAACACTATGGGTTGTTTGTCTCTTAAAGACTAGCCCATCTGATTGTTAGAGATGTCAAGTATGAGGGAAGTTTCTCTCTAATGAACTGCGCGAAATGACTGTTTGTTTCTATTATGATTTTTCCACAGAACTCAGTACGATTATTGAGACCATGTAATAGAACTCTGCTTTGTTTTTTCTTTGAATAAACCGTATATAGTATTGATATTTAATCTTGCATTTCATGTCCTTTGTATATATGTAGATTGCAACCCTCCCCCTTCCTTTAAGTTATCTGTGGTCGTAAGGAAAGGTTGGAGAGAGGGGTGTAACATTGCTTCATAATTTCCTGGGAGGTTGTTTGTTACACTTCCTACATTTTCTACAGTATCCGATCTATACTTGTAGTGGCTATGCCCGAAATTCGATATGAACTATATAACTAGTCATAAACTCAGAATATAAACATATAAATCTCCATTATAAAGGTATCGAAACCACATTAGTATCAATCCTTTTATACATCGTGCATTTTGCTTTAGACTAGGAAAACTTACTTGTTTTTACACTATGATGAAAACGTCTCCTTTAACTTTTGTAGGCTAGTGTTGGTGTTCACATGATCGTCACAGACATGTTTCAAGTAGGTATCATCCATCCTTTAAAAGGACGAGAAGTTTACCGTTATCTCTCATCATCTGTTTAGGAATATAATATAATGTTTGGCATTGATAGAAACAGTTTATAGCCCTATGTCTACCTATGCTGAAATAATCCATTATGTTATATCGTTAATCACAAGTGACATAGTAGAAAATGAATACAGGGACGCGGTTCGATTCGGATGATGAAACTATCTTTTCGTTGTCCTAGTAAGAGAAATAACCCATTGCGTCTACTAATGAAAGTATTGGAATAATTGTTGATACTTGGCTTAATTCAATATTTAAAGTAAACATACATGTTATTGAATTGTAATACATTTGTTTCCATAATCAGATTAATCAAGGTGTTCTGTTTACCGCAATTCGAAGGTCCATAGACGATACAACGAATAGTATCGGGTAATAACGTAACGTGGCTATTGGGTAAGGCTTTACTTTCTTCATGAACGTTGTCATGGACGGCTAACGAGTCTGACAGTTTCACGAGCCGAATACCGACTAGCAGGACTATATAATGTGCATGAGTATATAAACAGGACTCATTACGTTGCGTGAAGCGAAGAAAGGGCTTGGGCTGTTTTGGCCTTTGTAAATTAAATGGTGATCACCATAACTTGTAATAAAATTTGCTGTCTGAAAATAGTAATTAGTTGAAATGGTCTGTTAGAATGGTTGTTAGATATCCACGCTATTATTCTGGAATATTCACTAGTCTAGTTCTAATAACCCTGTTGTTTCTCTCTACTCCTTAAAGACTGTTTATTAGTCCTCTTAAGGGAACAGTTGCCACTTGTTGTATCACCTAATTTTACAGACTGAAATAATTTCAGTGCCGTAGTTTTGTATTGCATTCATACATATTTTTTTTCAATAAACTTTAATTTAGTTGACTGCCTGTTTATGTTTCTGTAACAAACCTAGCCCGATTACTAGATATGGTTTAATAAGCTTAGATTTCAAAAGGTAAGCTTACCCGCACTATTGGTTCTAGGTCTAAGGCATAAATAATTCAATATATCATTTTTAAAATAGGCCTACGGATCTTGATTTAAGTTCAAATAAAAAGTATAAGCTCTATATGTTTCTTTATTTTGAAGTAACACCACACGAATGATCACTTTGTTTAACATATTAAGTTCGTAACATATGTTAACGTAAAATAAAATGTAGCAGAGGTTTACACAATCTAAGATTTCAAAAAATACGCAAACCTAGATGCTAAGTTTCAGCTTAATATTTTTATTGGATTTAGAGATATCTACGTCCATGGTAGCGTAATCTATAATGTAAGACTGACAATATGTAAAAGTCAAAAAACTACCTAAATGCACCTTGTCAAAATTCTCTATTCTTAAATAAAATGTTTTCACTTAACTTTTCAATCACGTCACCTAGAGCCACATACTTGGCTTATTTTTATTCCTTTACTCTTCCTATGTGCTATTAGCTCTCTCAAACTTTTCACATGGTCGTAATCCTTCCATACAATTGAGACACCTGTGTTGTGTATTTTCGCTCTTGTTTCGGGCAGATAATACTAATAAGTATTGACTTTGCTGTTTGAGTAGCTATGTAGTATTATTGTGGTTGTAGGTAGGGGTTGTTGTTTTTGTCGGGTCCACCATCACCCACTCAAAATTAATATGTGTGGTCACTATAAACTTTACACCCCCACATTTGATTATAACTAGTTCGATATTAATTTTGGTGACGTCTTTATCAGCCAGAGTTCTTAATATGATACTATGGTATTGATTAAAAAAATATATAGCACTCTTCTTCTAAATACGCAATGGTGCTCCTACCAAACTTTGTCTGTACCGTATTCATACAAGACACCGTCAATTTTTTACCATTCACACGGTCACATACCTTAGGCAGCGAAGCGACACCATTTATATTTATCGATTGATTTAAATTGTTCATGGCTCACACAATAAATACATTGAGGAACATTGCCACATATAAACATACACTACTAGAGTAACCAACCGGGAATTGAACTGCAAACACACATATTATAATAAAGAATATATGTAAAATAATTAATTTCAAGTATTTTATGTGGGGGTGTGATAGGTCCCATGATATAAACATGTTTGGAATTTAATAGCTGGTTTTGCTATCACTTTCTTTTTGTTCTCAAGGGGGAGAAAAGTGAGAGTTCACGTTTAAAGTGGAACAAAGAAATGAAAAAACCCTTTCGAAAACATGGATTTAATGGTGAAGAGATCATATCAAAAACACGTTCAAGGTCAAAGTGTGACAGGTGTCTATACTAACTACAAAAGTGTTTCCCTGCTTTAGAGAAGGTGTTCCCTGAGTGAGTCAAAACGACTAATTTATTGGTTTGGTAACTTAGTATGGTTGAAAAAATTATTTTCTCTAAATCAAGTCCCCTATAGATATTGTATTTACTGGATTACAATGATTCAATAGCAATGGCAGAAATAATTAATTGGAGTTGAATAACTAAGTTTATTACCTTGGATTAGTTTTACCATTGTTTACTTATGAATATTTTAAACCTAATAGATGTGTTTTAACAATTATCTATTAAAACTAGAATATTATGATTACCAAACAAAATAATAAAATTATTCTAAGTTATTTATTGAAAAATATAGGAATTTGATTGTTTGTAGTGTAAATAGACCATGAATTTTAAGTATTCATATCAGTTAGATTTGATTACAATTTTCAAATGGTTGAAAGCTTTGAATAGTTTGAAAATTTCTGATATCGTCAATACGTAACATAATTTATTTCATTTCTGAGACAAACTTGATTGTAATCACATTTAACTGAGGTAGTTAAACACACTTAGTCATCCACCCTGGGAGGGAGGGGGGCTGGATGGAGCACTCTTGTTAAAGAGAAAGGGAAAAATTGTTGGGGGTAAATGATGTTTGTTGGGGTGATGGTGAGTATATAATTGGTGGGGGGATGGGTATGAGATGTGATGGTTGAGGAAGTTGATGGGGTAGTTAAGTAGCTGTGGTTGGTGGTTCAGGGATGGGATGGGCTAAGTCACTGGGTACGGTGGTGTTTGAGTGGGGTTGCGTGTATTCGTCCTCCGAAGAGTCTTGCTTGAGGATCCCCGCAAAGTCCCAGGTTAAATGTTCCCACTGGATGGAGGTGGAGGAGAACTGTCCAGGGTCTGTAAAAAGAGGCATGTAAAGAGAGTCGGGTGTACCGAGGGTGTGGGCAGTTGAGGTGATGTGAGGAGGGGGTAATAGGGCATTGGATAACATCGTGTATCCGACATTTGTGGCTTTCTTGTTATTCTTCCCTCCCCTCCTTCCCCTCCCTTTGGAGTGAGTCATGGATGGAGAGTCTTGCGACTGAGTGTGAGAGGTAGCTGGCCAAGGGTTCTGCCTCAGATTTCGGGAGCTGAGGCAATAAGCCAAGTACGCTACCTCAGAGGTCGGAAAAAGGCTTGGACTTGTGAATTATTTCTCTTTTTCTTTAACGATAGTAATGGCTAGAAGTTTCCTATCAACCTTCATTCTATTTTTAACAATTTGTTCATTTTATATCTATTCAGGCGACTCTCTACAAGATTCTAGCAAAATACACAAATTACATAAAATAAACAGTTAACACATACAATGATTATTTCTTAAATTACGTGTTGACACAGAGGAAACAATACATTACATAAACTATGTAGAAAATTATATGTGAGGGTCTTCATACAGACACTCTTAAAATAAACACGAATATTTTATTTAGTTTAGTCCAAACTCATGGCGACACTCTATTGCTGTGTCTCAGAATATTTGTCGATGACTCAGGGTTCAGCCAGACTGGCGAGCGAAAGCGTGATTAGCAGATAGCTCTTGAGTTGTTGACGAGGAGGCTCCGAATCTTGGCTGAGTGAACTGAGGGGGGTTTTAACAAGTGATTTATTGTTGTGGTTTTCTCATCCTCTCTCCACGCTAATGGTGATTCTTATTTGTAAAGGCCTACTTTTATAATATTGAAGTATCTTAACTTATCAGTTTTACATATATATATGTATATATACATATATACATATACTTTTTCATTTCATATATATAAGTATGATTTATGATCTTACCAATTAAATTAGGCCGTTAGTAGCAAGTGTGCTAAACCTATCGATATTAATAAAAATGTCAAAATGATAAGTTTTCCTAGCACTCAATGAACCAACATATAGTAATATTGCCTAGCTCCTGTAAACTAGACTGTACCGGGTCGAGCGCGCGCGCTTGAAAAATAGAACCAGTTCTATCTTTCAAGCGTGCGCGCTCAGTCGCTCACTCGCTCGCGCGCTCCAGTCTGGCCAACTCTCATTACAGCCAGTGTTCGATCTTATATTTTAGTCACTCGCGCGCTCGCTCGCTCAATCTGGCTGCCCCCTCACTCGGGAAGGGTGTCCTTGGTCGGTTACCAGCAGATGACACGTAACAAAATTAAAATTAAGACGATGACATATTTATTTGAACAATTTTTGTTTGATTTATATAGCGTTCACCAAGCTTATTTACTATAACTTATTTTCCATTAAATAAATATACAAATTTTAAAACTGAATTATATACTTTATTTGTATTTATTTCTTAAAATGCCTACCGGTACATTTAAGAATTTTATTCCATAATATATACATTTTGAAATTACATGTTTTGAAGTTCTAACTTAATATTTAATGTGTATGAGTATTTGCATGTTTATATTACGTCAATTCCAGTATTGGCTTACAAGTTGTATTATCTAGTTTCTTTGATAGATGCATAACCATTTATATGGTATTGATTTGAACCTAAATATTCTAATCTATCTTAGATTGGCTCATTAATTCCACTTAAATAACCATAAAAACATAAATAGATTCGAATTTTCGTGGAATAATTTTACAATAGAAATATTCCCCGCCTCGACTTTTGTTTTATTAGTCATTAACCAATATTAACCAGTTAATTTGTATAAAACACATCCCTGAAACAATAACATTTTTTTGTTAATTCATATAGAAGCTCATCAAAGTATAAATAATTATAAATTTAACACTGTTGTAAAGCGGCCCATAAACGTCCGTACCCTGCACGTCATCAAAGCATGATCGTGTGGCGCACGGTGGAATTATATCCGTGTGTGATAAATAACGTGCATTGCAGGGCACGGCACGACAGTAATAAGAAGGAGCTTGATATTTTTACATGGCATGCATTGCATGGTTGGCAATCGTGCTCGTGTGTAGGCTCAGTGGAGGCAGCAGACGTGGCAGAGTGAATTCATGTTGGTGGTATTGAGTCAAGTTTTCCTAGGACATATTCGTAAGTCTTTTGTCAAATATTGTATTTAATTTGTTGTAAGTAGTTATAAACGTTTGTTATTCAAGTAGTGTTAATTGTGATGGGGGAATCGGCAATATTTTTGTCTGTAAACATTTTGCCTACATTCATTGAGGCCTACCAGAGTCATAACTGTTTATGGAAAATAAAAATTAAAGAATACTCCAACAAACAGATGAAACAAACAAACATTTCAACAAAACACACAGATTATAGAACTCAAACAGTACACTTGTGAGAGGTTCAAAGCACGCCACCAGATTGACTGTTGTTCAAGGGTGTAGGGCTGTAGGCTACCTCGCCCGCCGTGCGCCGCGCCACCCGTGGCGTGCCCGGTCGTGCATTGCTATAGTGCTTGGAACGCACGTGTATGGGCCGCTAAAGCTGTGAATAACCATTTATGTGACTTAATTTTTAAAAATTCCATTAATTAATTGGTAATACTGAAATGTGCTTCGCTCTTCTTTTGTACAATATTCTTGAACCAAATAAATTATGAAGGTTTGAAGCTTAGCAACTATAATTATCAAACTTAACACCTAGCACTTGGGAAGATCAAAGCCCTAACTGACATTTTTAAATAATGGTTTTATGATTTTCTAGCTCTATAAATAGCTAAGATATGTCCTGGACTAAAATATTTTTTTTTTCCCCTTAAAGTTTTTATTTCTTTAATCAGTGAAATCATAATTACTCTAAAAATAATAACTCTGACGTAGCATAAAATCAGGCCTGAACTACAATTTCTCAATACAGATATTTAAAGCATCAGTGCGTTTTAACTTTTAATAAAACCATTCATTTAACTGATCTGACAGAATTAAGTTTAATTTATTATTGTTACTTTTATATTTTTACTAACTTGTAAATTAAATAGGTCTATGCCAAATAGTTAGAGTTTATTAAAGAGTTTAGTAAAATATGAACCATACATATTTTGATAAGTATTTTATTTCATAGTGAATTTCTGGAGTAATATTGACAGATTTAAAACATTGTTGGAGCAATAATATTAAGAAGGGGGCTCAATACTTTCCATGAATTTAAGTGGGAATAATGACAGTAGACTAATTTAGTATCAAAGAAATCTATCAGATAAATCAGTAAACCAAATAGACATCGACATATTATATGCATGGACAACAAGATCTATGAAATTAACAGCTGTTTCGGCTGTATGGTTTTGAATGCAACACATTTTTTAAGATCGAAAAATTAATTTTAACATGATATTTATAATACGTTTAAGAATGAAGTAATTTATTTTAAGAACCCTTGTATCCATTCCAAATATTTGGCAATGTCTGTGAACACAACGTAGTGACTAGTGTCACAAATCCGTTTGTTTTCTTGTGAAACACTAATGCTGACGAGCCCCCTAAGATGCCAGAGATCTGAGCCATCTGACTGACGTAAGGGGAAAACCATGCCCCCTCCACTGTCACCATTGCATACACTTGTTCCTGAAATACAAAACAGAATTAAATAACTGGGGGCTAAAATTGAAAATATATATATTTGTGGATGATTAATACAGTAATTAGGCCTGGCTTATTGGACCATTAAAAAAATTATGCATAAAACTTTGATATTAAAATAATTCATTGGTGAAAAAAATGCCACCCACATACTACCAAACCTCGAAACTTTGAAGTTAAATATGTAAATTTTACCTGGTCGACATATTTGCAGATATAAATCACTTTCTTTGATTAAGAGAAGGTTTTTGAATCTCATATTAAGATAGATAGTCCAATAATTTTATCGTAATATTATTTATTACTTTTTTTCTTCTTAGTGTATAAAAGAACAAACATATTTTTTTAACTGGTCAAAACTACTTCAATTTTGAAGTCTCGGGCCTATTAATTGATATACGTAGTACGTTTATAGGAAAATTATTAACATAGAATGTCCATCAAGATGCTTATGCATTATAAAAATAGAAAAGAAGGGACACTTTTGAAATAAATATTGCTCATGTTTGTAATATTTTTTCTTTGAAAACAATGAGTTATTAATATTGTCGTATCTTGCAGTCTTTGGTAATATAAAACATGCAAGGATGACGTAAGCCTGATAACTCATATTGTAAATTTGTCTGAATCCGAATTTAAGCACGCGTACCAGGTCATGTTTTCAAAAACATTGATTTTTTTTGCCGATTATTATAACATAGAAAATTTGAGAAACCAGTAGCTCAGGGGAAACACCCCTCCATTTTTTGGTATATATCAGCGAGTTTTTAGACCCTTTAAAGAGAGGGGGCTGAGAAAGACGCCAATTAAAGGATTACGTCGAAGTGCTTTACATACTCAGTTAGAAAGCTACAGCAACTTGTTGGGAGAATATCTTCATGCTTGAGTACTTGTTCAGTACAGAGGAGGATGACCCAAACCATCTTGAAAGTCTGAGTTAGATATTAACAGTGCAACGCCGAGCGGCCGTGTGTTCGACACCAGTTAGAGTTATAACACCGAAGATAATTCAGGGTGCGGAACTGCTGAGTAGGGACATTGAAAGTACTGTACAGTGATCTTTTTATAAACTCTTTCAACTAGTTCTAAAATCTACATCACATTCGCTCGTATAGTAACTAATCCAGTTCAATAAACAAGATCAAAACGACCCTCACTATTATTTGCTGCTGTCTACCCATCCCACTAAAGCAGTGTATACTATGCAGAAGAAAGCGAACGAAGGGTAGCAAATGCATTCGGTCAAATTTGTTGGGCATTTGGTTCAAAATTTGTCTTGCCGTCCACATTAAGCAAACCGAATGTTTTAACGGATGTTCGCGCACTTTCACTGGTTGTCTAGTTGAAGCTTTGGCGTTGCTCTACTTTTCATTATGTCTGATGAAAATTTATTTATAATATAATTGCTAGAACATCACATATAATAATCAGTGAAGAAGCTGTTCAGCCAAGGGGAAGAAAAAGAAAACGGTGTTGGTGAATGACCCCGCTATTTAAAAGTAGGGAACGGTATAGTGGAATATATTTAATGCATGATCTTAGACTAGAGATGGAATATGAACGCTTTCAAAATTTCTGAAAAATTAACTCCTCTGATCTCAAATATTTATTGAATCTTATTAGCCCCAAAATTGCAAAACATAATGAGTTGTAATACAAGAGTATTACTCCACTCCATTGCCACACAGAAAAACGATATTCTATTTGGCTTGCTGTCGATGTTCCCTACTGTGTACACACTATCTTTTAGCGAACATCCTTTGATATAACGACCAGTGAGCGAGACTTGGCAAAGGTGAACGAATGCATTCGGTGGTGTTCGTTTCTACGTACACATTAAGTGATCGAATTCGTTCGCTACCCTTTGTTAGCCCTCGTTCGCTTAGTATATACGTGGCTTAAACCATGCTGACACGTCGGCCCATGGGTGGGGGGAGTAGCGACAATTGGTAGACAGAAGTGGTATTGATCATTTGGTAATCAGAACAGATATTGATAATTGATGTCAAAATTAGGAAGGATAACTAAAATACTAAAATATTCCAGATATATTTGTGATTTTACATATTGCCGCCTTTCCTCAGTTTTGCTCTTTTTGGAGAAGAACTTAATTAAAAGGCTTGTCTTTTGGGCTTATCCATTGCCACGAGAAACTTAAAAATAAATAAACGTTAAAGCATGGAATCAAACATGAAAACGAAAACGAAAACATAAACCTACCCTCTCATTCACTTAAGCAGGTCACACCATACTGAAAAGGTAGTCCTTCACTAACGATACTTTTGAAATGAATGACTGACGGCCAAGGTCACCCCAAGCACACTACTACTACTACTAAACTTCCCTCCCCCATTGGCGCTAACACAATAGACTCGCCCAGTGGTCTGAACTTCAGTCAGTTTATACTTTGCACCGATAAGCATAACTCTATCTTATACACAATGTGGTACAGGGTCATCACATTGCTTGTAAATCAATAAATCAGCTTACTCCTGTGCGTAACTAGTGTTTTTTATTTTTATTTGCTTACCAACGGAGGGTTGTAGCCCGCTGTACTCCCTAGCTACGTCCCTGAATTACCTCCTGAATACTATCTAGTTTACAACTTGAAACTCACTGTCACTGTAATCAGGACCTCTGAGAGGAATTTTATCACGGGGTACAAAGTTTTTTCGGGTCCCCTTCCATTTTTCATTAATCCTGTCTAAAAAAAATTAATTAATCCTATCTTAAAAAAAGAAAATAAATAAAACAAAAAAGAGCTATAGTTTATACTTTGATATCTATAAAAAAAGGAAAAACTAATAAGATAGAACATTATTATTATACCTAAACTAATAATTTAGTAACAGTACTAGTAGTGGAAATGTGAATGCTAGTATTCAATATATGCACACATTTTCTGAGATCTGGGGATATTACTAGGCCTCTTTTAAATCCCCGGGCTGGGGTGCGATGCACCCCATTCACCCCCATATCATAGGGCCTGACTGTAATATTCTGTACTCCCGGCAACTAACAAACACGAATAAAGCTGCACGTGAGATACATCCCACTCCACTCTTGTTTTAAAACTTACGGGATCTGTGAGCAATCCGCACGAATTTCGACATGTACAGCCACAGCCTGTCTCCCACCCCTCCCACACCCCGCTTACCAAACTTTCCAGTAGAAGCGATTCTGGACCCCTAATTTTGAAACTTGCGGAAATATTCGCTTGCGAGCTAACTCGCAAATCGCAGGCTGTACTAAAACAGAGCTAATTTTGAAAGGTTTCTACTATCGTGCGAGTTGGTGTAGTGTTGTTTCGCTTGCGAATGAGTTTTCAATCCGACAACACTGTAAAACCATGACGTGTGCCAAAGGATTGAGGCGATGAGATGCCACAACACGCCATTATACAAGATACGTAACTGAAAATAAACTCTATTATTGTGTTGAGTGCATCATATAAAACGATTTGTTTAGTTTTATTAGGAAACCATCTTCCCTTTGTATACATCTACGCTTGTTGTAACAAAAAATTTTCAAGATATATGAGTATATGCAAAACCGTTCATATATGTAATGTCCACTTTAGCACACTTGGTAGCGTGCTTGATTCATGATCATATTTCCACGAGTTCGATTCCACCCCTAGTTGCGATATTTTAATTTTTTTTGCCTGAACTCAAATCACTTTTTAGTAATTAGAATTAAATAAAATATTTTATTTTCGCCTCTATTTTTAAACATAAATATACCCTAAAGACTTTTATTATTAGAATAATAATAATTAGCTTGCTTAGCCTTATTTTTAAATGTGTACATTTTTACGTCATAAAACCCATTAATTTAATTTTAAATAATCACCTACATACAAAATTTCAAAATTAATGTATATCTTAGACTCTGATGTGGGCCTACCGTTTTTAATTTACTACCTTTTTAAATTATTTTTAAGGACTATTATGTTAGTTTACGCAGGCTCAAATACCTTGTATACTTCTATAAAAAATATTTAAAACAAATTATATGCTTACTAATACGATACTTTAAAATTAAAGTTTAAAGTCCCATAAATAAAAAAAAAAGACATGGGGTTGACAGGATTTGAACACGCTAACTCTAGATTATGAGAAGGCCACTCTATCGACTCAGCCAAATTGACAGTTATATAAAACCGAAAAATTTAGAATATATAATTATATTTTCACCCATACAAATCTTTTTATTAAAGGATTGTATAATGTGTACAAAGCAATAATATTTTTTACTTCTGTAAACCTATTTTGTACAGTGGTAGTTTTATTTCAACTAAATCACTCTCAGAAAGCTGCAACCGAAGAGGGGGATGGCATCCATTTTGTTATTTTACTGCCAACTCGATAGACAAAGCCTCTCTCACACGGTGTTTGGCTGGCGAGTAGAATCCGCTCGCTATTCGATCGTGTGACGTCAGTTTTTGCAGCGCAGAAGTTTCAAAATTAGGGGTTTGCGAGATTGTGTGCGAGATGGGAGAAATACGCTAGCGAATCGCTACTCGCACGTTTCAAAATTAGAGGCCCTGAAGAGACAAGCACACAGACCACTAAAGTATACCGAAATAACCGAAAGGCCAGTGGCCGCATTCATTACAAGAGAAACAGCTACAAACAATCTCCCTCCACACTAACACCACGCAGCTGCAAACTACGTTTAAGCGGGAACCAAACTACATATCCTGTTATATGCGGTACACAAGCAAAACATTGCAGGAGAAATATTTTATAGTAATAAATATATTTTTATTTTCCTTCGGACATAGGTGTGTGGCACACGCCTAGCACACATAGAAGCTACGCCACTGATTCCTTAATGAACTTTCGGGAGAATTAATAATATTGACTAGATTAGCAAAACCTGAAACATTTAAGGAACCTATAGAAAATGCTGTATACATTTGAAGGTGGAAGATCGACCCCAAGAAGATGAAAAAGATGTACGTAAAAATATATTTGCGATAACGAAAAATAAGCTATGTTACAACTATGGTAAAAAGCAGGGTCATGTTGCTAGGGATTATAGAAATAGCTAGAGGAAGATACAGGTATCAAGAACATCGCGGAAACATTGTTATGGTTTTGGCAAAATAGGACACTTTACAAACCATTGTGTGGTAAAAAAGGGTGGTAATTGTACAAAATTGACAAAATTGTACTCTTAATGTCAGTAAACAAGAATGCGGCTATCAATGAGTTGGTACTACTAGGTACTTATGAGGGTAAAAGTACCGATTTTTGGTTGATAACGGTCCACAAATTATAATTATGTGGTGGAAAAAATTGAGTCTAACAGACCTTTTCCAAACAAATTTTGACATTTTGGGATTATCAGGGCATAAAATGCAGAATTTATGTGAAAATAAATAGAGTTGAGGATTAGGGAGAAAACCTATCAGTTCACATTCCAAGTTTTAGAATGTAGGGTGAACTCAAAAATAAACGGTATTATTGTACTTGAATTTCTGTCAAAGTATTCAGCAATAATATATTCATCAAACAGACACTGCAGTTAGATGATGTTGTTAATAATCCAAACAAAACGTCTAAGGAGGATACCGTGAGAACAAAAGTGGATATGTATCAGGGCATAATTGACCCTATATGCGTTATTAAAAAAAATCAGGTTCCAATATATTTGAATCTTGCTGAGACTATGTGTTCAAGCACCAAAAAGATAATAAAAGTTCCAGTTAAATTACCACAAACGTTTAAAGGAAAAAATATAATTTTTCAGTAGAACCATTGCTCACTGATTACTATTTAAATAATCAACAAGTATATGTTTAACGCAGCATAAGTAAGATAGTGATGACGCTAGGTAAACACTATATATCAGTAGGTTTGTGTAGCCTTGGTTGAGCTTGCGTAGAGATTATCAAACATAAAATAGGAGAACTGCATATGATTGGAGACAATGACGTCATTGATGGTGACTTAGATTCAACATTAGAAGGAGATGTGTGGAGTACGAACTTTGGACTCATGACTCCTATACAAGCTACTGAAGGACCTATATCCAGATATAGGAGACAAGCGAAAAAAGTGCAAACATGTGTTAGAGAAAATTTCAAAGGAAAAGTTGACTTTTCAGAAAAGCTAGAACATCTATCTACTGAGCAAATAAGAGCAATAGAACCAGTTTTAGGCGAATACCAAGATATTTTTCGCGAAATGCAGCTATATTCCGATAACGCCTATTGTCCAACATCCATACTGGGAATTCACCACCTACTACACAGATAGCTTATCGTATACCACACAGTCAGAAAGAGCTAGCTCAAAATATGGTTGAGGAACAGCTAGCTTCAGGATTTATAGTTTCAAGAAAGATGACCCATCGAATTAAACGATAGTTACTGTGAAAAAGATGTTATGAAGTGGATGGCAGAATGATCGTTTTTGTATACAACATGTTTCTAAAACATTGCATCAAACTTTGGCAGGATACTCCTTGGGTGAAATTAGAATAATTATCATAAGCAACCTAGGGTCCATCTTCAATATTAAGGGCGGTATACACCCCTAAAGACAGAGCTAAAAACGACTGTTGTGTGAAATATTATGAAAACTGCTTAGGGTATTACAACGAATCTTTGTATACTACTTATTGAAACCTTGATCATTAATAAACTAAATGTGCTGTTACCGTTACCCACCCCCATCATGTAAAAAAGGGGGGGGTGTAACACATTTTTTCTAAAATAAAATATGTCAGAGTAAGTATTACCAATTTTTACTTAAGATTACAAAACAGGGAATCAAAATTAACAAAAAAGGTGTCTTGGAGAAACTGTCTAGCTTTCCCCGTTTCTGAGATAATCACACAAGTTTGAGATCAGAGCCAAGTGCAAATGCCTGCCAGGTAGGCAGCCAGAATCGCAGTTTTATTTCGCAATGCAGTCGTTTAACCATTTTTACCGGCACGTGTGACTATGTATCACGTACATTTGGTAAACAAGGCTGGTTTGTGTGTTATGATGGAGAAACTCTGATACTTTTCCTTCTTCATAAGCTCCGATGTGTTGCTATTTATTACATTAGTGAGTTATGCTTACACAGTTCACACTTGGGTGGGATTTTATTCATTACACTCACTGGAATATTGAAAGCTACATTAAGAAATACAAATTGTAGTTATTGCATGTTTTAGTTCCTAGCTTCAAAAGCAGATTCATAGCAAGTGTTCAAAATGGTGGCCCCTAACGTTATTGCAATAATTGAGGCGACGTATCAATGACTGGCGTACTCTTTCGAAAACACGTGGAGTTTCTTGAACCTTATCACATGCAGCAACTATCCTGGCTAACAGGTCTTCCTCAGATTCAACAGCTGTCTCGTACACCAAAGCTTTGACAAAGCCCCACAGAAAGAAGTCTAACGGATTTAGGTCAGGAGAGCGTGGTGGCCACGCAACAGGCCCACCTCTTCCTATCCATCGGGCAGGAAATGCAGTGTTGAGGTAGTCACGCACAGCTCTTGTGAAATGAGGTGGGGCACCGTCATGTTGTAGCCACATGCGTTGTCTAACGGAGAGCGGTACATTCTCGAGGAACTGTGGCAATGCAAATTTCAGAAATTGGTAGTAGATGTGGCCAGTCAAACGTCGTGGCATCAGGTAAGGGCCAATGAGATGGTTACCCACAATGCCTGCCCAGATGTTGACAGAAAATCTATGCTGGTTGCCCATGATGATAGTTGCATGAGGGTTCACGTCATTCCAAATGTGACTATTTGTACTATTAAAATAGCCGTCTCTGGTGAATGTTGCCTCATCGGAAAACAATATTATAGTGGAGAAATCAGGAACCACTCCGCACTGCTGCAGAAACCAGTCGGAGAATTCATGTCGAGGAGCATAATCTGCTGGCCCCAATGCCTGCACCTTGCGCATGTGGTACGGATGCAGCAGCTGATCATGCATGACACGCCATACTGTGGAATTGGACACATTCGTTTGATGCGCAATGGCACGTGTGCTTGTTGACGCGTTATCATCCACATAATTCAGTACCTCTTCTTCGACAATTGGAGTGCGAACATTCCTCGGGTGACCAGCTCCCCCTCGTAGCTGAAATGTACCTGTTTCACGAAGTCGCTGAGTGACATCGGTGAAGGTCCGGTGATAAGGTTGACGTCGCGCAGGATATCTATCGTGGTACAACCGTGCAGCTGCTCTTGCGTTTCCTCTAGCTTCACCGTACAGCATGACCATGTCTGTCATTTCTGCGTTTGTGTACTTTGCCATTTGACTAGTAATACGCGCAACATGCAGTGAAGTCGTGTGGACTGATGCAGTCTGCTCGTGGAGGGAGGGGAAGATAGTGATAATAAGAGTGGGGGAAAGGAGGGGGTGAAGCAACACAGCTTTATTGGCTCCCTACCTGGCAGGAATTAACACTTGTCTTTGAAATTAAACATGCATGATTATCTCAGAAACGGGGAAAGCTAGACAGTTTCTCCAAGACACCTTTTTTGTTAATTTTGATTCCCTGTTTTGTAATCTTAAGTAAAAATTGGTAATACTTACTCTGACATATTTTATTTTAGAAAAAATGTGTTACAACCCCCCCTTTTTTACATGATGGGGGTGGGTAACGGTAACAGCACATTTAGCTTATTAATGATCAAGGTTTCAATAAGTAGTATACAAAGATTCGTTGTAATACCCTAAGCAGTTTTCATAATATTTCACACAACAGTCGTTTTTAGCTCTGTCTTTAGGGGTGTATACCGCCCTTAATATTGAAGATGGACCCTAAGTTGCTCATGAGAATTATTCTAATTACACCCTAGGAGTATCCTGCCAAAGTTTGATGCAATGTTTTAGAAACACGTTGTATATTAACGAGCCCTTAATAAAGTAACTATACCGATTTTTTACCCGTAACCAAATATTGTAGACACAGTTGAGAGTAGGGTGGCCCTAATAATACTAATTTTTTTTTTTCAAAAATTAGTATGCTTTGACCCTCTAAAAGTGTTCCTCGAAGTAAAAAATGTGTGTAAAATTTAAATAATTTAAATTAACATCTTGTGTTAGTTATGCACGCTCAAAGTTTAACTTGTGATTGCATATGTTGAAAATCTTACAATTAGGACTATACATTATTTAGTGAAGAAATATTAATATATTATTATTTATTTAAAATAAAATTCACACACAAACCCTTATCTAAATTAATTATGCCTATCAAAGACAGCAAAACATCGTTTCCACTTGTAATAATATTAATTGTTAACACTGAGAAAATCAGTTAAACCACTTAAATCAGAGTTCCTTGTAACCTTAAGTTTTTTTTACCACAGTCGGGATAGCGACGCATATGTTGTTATACAAAATGTAATACATATTGTTTTTGGTCTTCATTCTTCGTACTCATGCATAAGTGCCACACCCCTTTCAACGTTGCCATTAACAAACCTTAAAAGATTTTAAATAATGCCCTTGATCCTAGTCATCTCTTAGATAATTTACCATGGTTCAGGATTAAAATATAAATAATCTCTTTGGATATTAAGGCGATGAAAGAAAGTCTTAGTGTTTTTGGTCATCAAATCTTCAATCTTCATATCATAAGAAATATTGCCACTCAGCTAGATACGTTTAAGAGGTTCGTCGACCCTGTCCCTTTCATAAAGGTAAGGAAGCACAGCTTTTTTTAAACTTGTAGACATGTTTATATCAAAATAAATGGTACGGGGCACCGCACAGACTTTCTCTCTCTTTCTATAAACTCGTAAGATTTCTGAACGGAATAATGTACATTGTATCATCACCCCTCCACATAAGAACACGCATAAAATAATATACAATGATATATAATCAATGAGAAAAGAGGCGCATCTTTGTCCACCTAAGAGCATTTCAAACAGTTTAATGTCTTCCATAAGGGTCAAAACTTCGTATTAAAATTTCGATTTCTGGTTAAAATTTTAACATTTTATAAGGTGTTGCAGATCTTCAAGACATCGTATTGATATTTAATTATTCATTTATACATTTTGACCAATAAAAAATGTAAATATTGACTATTGAGTCTAAAATGGAGATAGATCATTGCTATGCAAACATTTCTCCTAAGAGATTTAAGGAAAAATAACATACTTTTTTAGATACTTATATTTAATTACTCTATGGCATTGGAGAATTATTGCGTTAAGACTTAAGTAGTATATGTTTACAACTAAAGCTCACAAAATTGTATTAATATATTTGCAAATATCTCAGAAACTGTTGCTTTTATAAAAATATATGTCAAATAAAAGTTTTTTATTTCTAATAGTCCTACAATTTTGCAATGATAAGTTGTTTAGTTTCTCAAATAGTTGTGGAGATACGGAAATTAACGCTTCTGTAAAGTACCCTAAAAATCATTTTCATAGGAAAATGAAAATAGCCAGTTTATTTATAATCTTAATCAACGCCTAGATACGAATTTTAATCAAAATCGTTTGAGCAGATTTTGAGAAAACCAAATTTTTCTCTTTTCGCCCTTCAGTAAACTACCCTTAATTTTAAGTTTTTATAGACACACAGACAGACGGCATTGCAAAGACTATTTTTTAGGGTTCGGGGGGTCATGAGACGTCGACATCCATCAACATTTCAGGTTAGTTTTTTTTTACGGTCGCAATACTTAAACTTTAATGTCCAAAAAGTTAAAAAAATTCATATAATTGCGTATAGATTGAAAGTTATTGATTTTATAAAAATATGTTTCGGATAAAATATCTGTATTATAAATATATATACATATTTGTAATGCTAAGTAATTTCATATCTCAAATAGTTTCGGAGCTATTATAAAAAATGTTAATTTACGCATCAGACCGGAGCCCTTAAAGCCATTTTGCCGAAATATTGAGAGTAGCCATTTTGTTTGGAATATTTATTAATGTTCATAAATGAAATTTAATCAAAATCGTTAGAGCCGATTTTGAGAAAATCGACTTTTTCTCTTTTTGCCCTTCAGTAAACTACCCTTAATTTTAAGTTTTAATAGACACACAGACAGACGGCATTGCAAAGACTATTTTTTAGGGTTCGGGGGGTCATGAGACGTCGACATCCATCAACATTTCAGGTTAGTTTTTTTTACGATCGCAATACTTAAGCTTTAATGTCCAAAAAGTTAAAAATATATATATAATTGCGTATAGATTGAAAATTATTGATTTTATAAAAATATGTTTCGAATAAAATATTTGTATTATAAATATATATACATATTTGTAATGCTAAGTAATTTCATATCTCAAATAGTTTCGGAGCTATTATAAAAAATGTTAATTTACGCATCAGACCGGAGCCCTTAAAGCCATTTTGCCGAAATATTGAGAGTAGCCATTTTGTTTGGAATATTTATTAATGTTCATAAATGAAATTTAATCAAAATCGTTAGAGCCGATTTTGAGAAAATCGACTTTTTCTCTTTTTGCCCTTCAGTAAACTACCCTTAATTTTAAGTTTTAATAGACACACAGACAGACGGCATTGCAAAGACTATTTTTTAGGGTTCGGGGGGTCATGAGACGTCGAAATCCATCAACATTTCAGGTTAGTTTTTTTTACGATCGCAATACTTAAGCTTTAATGTCCAAAAAGCTAAAAATATATATATAATTGCGTATAGATTGAAAATTATTGATTTTATAAAAATATGTTTCGAATAAAATATTTGTATTATAAATATATATACATATTTGTAATGCTAAGTAATTTCATATCTCAAATAGTTTCGGAGCTATTATAAAAAATGTTAATTTACGCATCAGACCGGAGCCCTTAAAGCCATTTTGCCGAAATATTGAGAGTAGCCATTTTGTTTGGAATATTTATTAATGTTCATAAATGAAATTTAATCAAAATCGTTAGAGCCGATTTTGAGAAAATCGACTTTTTCTCTTTTTTCCCTTCAGTAAACTACCCTTAATTTTAGGGGTAGATATCCAATTCCAAAAACCCCTCGGGGCAACCCTATGAAAACCCTAGATATCAAGTTTCAGCTCAATCGGTAAAATAGTTTAGGCTCTAGTTGGAGGGACAGACAGACAGACAGACAGACAGACAGACGGAAATTCAAAAACCACTTTTTCGGATTCAGGAAGTCATGAAACGTCAAAATTCATCAAAATCTCGAGTTCGATTTTTTTGACGATCACCATACTTTCTCTACCTGTAAGATAGAGAGAAAGTAAAAAGGCAAAATCTTATTAGCTCCTCACTTAAATACCACAGTTGCCCTTCTAGTTTCTTTCTGGTAACTTTAGAGATAGCAGCTTTTACCTTTTAATAATAACTAGTTGCTGCAGTCAATTGAGATCATTGGAGGGTGCTGAAATATGAAGAGGAGCTGTAAACAAAGCTCTAGGATAAATACGCATGCAAATGTTATACAATATTTTTTATAATTTATGGAGTTTGAATTTGCCACGAAACATCCATATTTTGAAAGAATACAATGCCTTTATCATCCATCTAGAATGAGAAAGAGCCCCAGGATATATAAATCGGACTTCAAGTGGAGGAACGTCTCCTAAGAAGATAATTGCAAGCCATAGAAATTCTCTGTAATCTTTTATGACTTGAGTTTCTTGAAGCTGATTAACTGCAAATTGAGTCACAATGTTCTTATCATCTCCCAAAGCTACCATAACTGTTGCATTATCAGTTGCACGTTCGTAAGCCGATTGATTGATCTTATTCCAATACTGTTTAAAACGTCTAAACATGGCTATATCAGGGCCAGATGATGTACATCGCATAGCATCGTTGATCACTTTTGCAAGAGTGAGTTCTAATAAGTGCTGACAACATGCTGAATTGTGGTTGTTTTTTTGTAACTTTTATTACAAAAGTATGCAGGCTTCATTTCTGTGACCTGTGTTCCTGGCAGTAGTGTTAAAGCACATTGCGTTTACTTGCCGAATAATCATCCACTCTTCAAGCAAAATAGACAATGCTTGAGCCTGCGATTCTCCTATACCTGACTGTAACTTCGAAACGCCAAGCAACTGATTTACGCCTAGGCCAGACTCAATCATCGCTATTATATTTATATTTTCGGTCCGAGTCAGAGCTGGAGGAATTTTTTTCATTCCTGTGAGCAACAAGGGAGCATTTTGTCTTACATTTTCCCTTTAAATTCATCGAAAAATCTTCACGCACCTTTTCTCAATATCCCCAAATAGATGACCGGTTAATATTAAGATCATTTACTTTTTGACCGAGGCCCTCAGCATTTGATTCCAACAGATATCTGGCTTTTCTATCACTTAACTTTACTCTATATAAAGCCAAATCAACAGATGATGTGATAATGTTCATACGTGCCCTTTTACGTCTGGAAGCAGTATAAGTGGAAGGTATTGCCATTGCTGGATCAATGTTAGCAGATGCTTTCTCCACTTCAAGATCATCAATGCTATTTCCACTATTTACATCAATGGAGGAAAGTAGAGTGGCAATTTCAATCTGAGCCAGTGGTTTATTTTAGTACTTCTGCTTTTTAAACTCTTGTGTTTTTCGTTTCCACTGTTCGGCCCTTGCTTCTTTGGATGCCAACACTTTATTGACTTACCCAAAGCAACCACGACGACCATGTTCTTTCTGTGCGAGAAAGGAAATCCTTATTCTCTTGGATATTCGTCATCTGCAGGGCTTCGCAGACCACACGTTCCCTATTTCAAAATGTTCGGCAGAGCATCCCCTATGTCCTGTTTAATTTTTGCACGCTTTCACTGAAACATCATGTATACAAGCTGTTCATGAACAAATTATACAATTATTTAAAGGTGGGTGGTAATGGAACAATGTGATATAAGGAGCCTGTACCAGTAGGAAATCCCTTATGGGCAAAGATGGTGACGGAAATGCGCAGGAGCAGAATATGTAATAACTAACTGTTGGAACTGGAGAGTGACATTGCACGCATACGTTCTGGTTGTCCAATTTAACTCACTGCTGCTCCAGGGTAGCTAATACCTCATGTTTTCAGGTGTTCGCTATAATGTCACTACCATTTATACACGATTTTGAGCATGTCAGTGTACAGTTTTTCGGAGCAGACGCACATGGTGTACGTGTATGGGGAAGTGCATAGAAATTCTAGAGAAGTGGACAGGCTGTACGGTAGACTATATCCGAATTTCGAAGAGATGGTGGCCAACGTATACCATGTCGTGGGACTGGAACAGCGACTAGGATAAACGGGCTCCCTTGCCTTGACAAAGCCAGATACAGAGACAAGATGACAAGTGCGCACCAATTGGTTTGAAGATGTTACACAGGCAATCTTTGAAGGTGTTCGTCACAACGTGCTGCGAAGCATGCTTATACAATGGTGGGCGAGACAATTTGAACAGTTACTGTAAACTTTATATCTTCTGACCACGTGTGTAACGCTTATCAATAAATGCCCATGTCAGTGTACATGTGCCACGTGATTTTCCAGGCTATCTACCTGCCCCTGCGCATTTACATCACCATTTTCACTTAGAAGTGATCTCCTCCGAATATGGGTTCCTTATATCAGATTCTTACATTTCCACCCACCTACCTTCCCAAGGCATTGTATCACTTGTTCTTGAATATCCTGTAGCCTATATGAAATTTGAAGACCTACTTTTCTGCAACAAGGGGATCATAAACAAAATTAATGTATTCATGAGCATTGTCTGTACAAAAAATAATGATGTGATATTATTATCCGGGCCCTGGTTATCATAATGAGAAATGTCAAATAGGCCATATTATGAGAAATCGGTTTGCTGGGATATCAATTTCAAGCGAATTGCATAGCACCACTTCTGTAGTGTGATCAAGGATATTGAGCTTTTGTTGCTGTTGAAGCTGTATTTTGCATGAAATATGCTTCCAGTAATTAATGATCATTTCCTTTCTGATTGTTACTAACACCACCAATAAAGCACAGAGGGATTAATATAACATATAAGAACGATTTAAAAAATGAATTTATTATTTGGATATTATACCTTTCTTACCCTCTCTAAACCCAGCACAATATGTTTTGTTTGAGGTGAAATGTGAAAAGAATTGTGGGTAACTCCACAGGCAAGTCTGTTGTGAAACGATCGGCATCGTAGCCATCATAAGTTCCTCTGTGACCTGACCAAATTCGTCATAGCCCCAGCCAATAACCTGAAACACAATAGTTGAAACCAAAACATATTCAGAAACTATGTATGGAACAATTTTGGTTGAAATTCAGACATGAGACTTAACCTATACTCATTGCTAGTTGTTATTGTAAGATAACCAGTATTATTGTGGTTCTCATATCCATAGTAATATTAATTCTCCCCACGTCTTACTGGAAAACTATTTAAGAAAACCACCCTCTGTACACCCATTCAAAACCTTATCTCCCCGTCATCAGCAGTCTAGTCTATTGCGAGAGTGACGCCTCGGAACATGCGGCCACTGAGGTGGGTAAGAGTTATATTAAAATGAATCTTTCTTCAGAGTATAGGTGGGCACAGTTTTGAGGGATCCTAATTTCCAAATTAATATTTCTCTCATTTCCTTAGAGGAAGCGTATTTTTGTAACCATAACGGTCTAAATTTAGGATATTTTTCACACAAACAGTGGTACAAACAAATTAGAATAATATATATCTCTGAAATTCTTAAAGTAAAGTTACTTTAAGGTTTTAACTATTTGCGATTTTTTTATTTAAATTTGGACATAAAAATATATCTTGCAAACGTATTGAAATAATATATCATATTTTACATTGATCTCTTAGTTCAATAACTTTGTTTGAATTAGTGACTGTTAATTTAGATATGAATATATATATATGGATCTGAGACATGGATAAGCAGAAATGGAGAACAAAGATAATTGGAGGGATTTGAAATGTGGTTATGAAGGAGATTTGAGAAAGTGAATTAAATGGACAGGGTGAGGCATGAGGAGATGTTGAGGAGGGTAGGAGAAAAGAGGAGCCTGGTGTGAATGGTAAGGAAGAGATATACGTTTTGGTTGGGACACACACTGCGTTGGGATTGTTTAATGAACATGATTATGGAGGGGAGGGTAGAGGGGAAAAGAGGAAGAAGAAGGTTTGGAATACTAGCATATATCAAGAACGGAAGAAGCTACAAAGGCATGAAAGAAGACTCTCAGGATCTAGGAAAATGGAAGACGTCCAGTTGATATCTGTCTCAGTACATATCCGCAGATGAGCCTATATTTATATTATCATAAATATGTATATACATTAATATAAATATGAGTTTAAGGATTTATTACGATTTTTAAAAAATAAATACATTTGTAATTCTTGATCGAATATTTTAAGACATATTAAGAATGTATGTTTATAATATTGTTTTATTACCCCTAATAGTTATTTAACTAAGAGACCAGATGAAACATAGAGAAAAGTGAAAGTTAGTTATTTTATATTAATCTTAATTTGGGACAAATTATTTTAAGACATTGCTTTAATCAAAATGATTTTGGAAAAGTGACCCTAGCATAAGATAACATACATTGGTATACCTACTATATACTCGTATTTTGCTTAGAAACAATTATTCAAACTTGAATTTAGTTAAAGCCAAGTGACTTGTTAAAATTAAACACAATTAGTTTATTTTCATATACAATAACTTTAAGGCAAGATTATGTTGATTAAAATAAATAATATTCTAAAAATATCCTGGAATTTTTATTTTGAGATATATCGCTTTTATATCATATCGAAACCAATATTTTAATTCGATTAGATTCACAAATACAGCAGCAATATATTTTTAAAAATGATACCTAAATAAGACATTTCAAACCCATTACTTTTTGTTTTACATAGTGTGTCTTTGCATAAAAAGTATAGTATGATAAAGTGTACTACTGCTTTAAACTATTCAAATTTATAGGGCTGACTTCCTCTTTGTAGGTGATTTAAAACTTTACCATTAAACCAAACTAATACTTACTTGACAATAGGGCAGTGGTTGTTTTATAGTACTGTTAAAAATACCAACCACAGCAAAGTAAACAGTGGTGCAATAGGCACGCCCATGTAATTAGTATTTAGCTATAGTATTATAATATGAGAGGCAGAATGTCGATTGATAAATAAATCCAAATCAATTAATAGTATATTTGTTTAAAATAAAATACCTTGTTGTTACTTAATTAATTATTTACTCTATGGCATTTAGAACTCCAAAGTTCATTACCACACTTACAATAGTACGCCACCTATCCCTATCTTGAGCTATCTCTAACCAGTCCGCCTCCTTACACCCTATATATTTAAGGTTCATTTCAATGTTATCATCCTATTTGCATCCAGGTCTTCCCAATGGTCTCTTCACACTGGGTTTGCCAGTCAATACACTGAACATGATTCTAGATTATTCCATTAGCACTGCATGTCCTGGACCTGACCACCGTAATATACGAGACTTAATTATCCTAACAATGTCTTACCCACTTCGGTGGCCGCATGGTCTCTCACAATAAACTAGACTGCCGATGGTGGGGAGGTCGAGGCTCGAATCTCGGTTGGGTGTACTGAGGGTGGTTTGTCCAAAATGGTTTTTCACTCTACCTCCACGCAAATGCGGGTAGACCTCCTATAAATATGACTTCCCTAATCCCTTATACTATTATCGTAATACCCGCCTCGGTGACGTAGTTGGCTAACGCGCTAGTCATGTTGAGCCCGACTGCCGAGGACGGGGAGATCGAGGTTCAAATCTCGGTCGGGTGAACTGGGGGTGGTTTTTCCTAAATGATTTTCCACTCTCCCTCCACGCAAATGCGGGTTCACTTCCTCTAAATTCAACCTTCCCAATTCCTAATTCATTAGCGTAATTAGTACTTAAGCGTATAACCCGAACGGTTAGTAAGACGCGGTGCTAAATAATAATAATAATAATAATAATAATAATATTATCGTAATTACTACATAAGTGTATAATCCGAGCGGGTAGTAAGACGTGGTGTGAAAAAATCTTGTAATGAATGCAGGGTATGTAATTCATCATTATGTAACTTCCTGCGATCCCAGTAGCCTTATCCATTTTTGGACCAAGTATCTTCCTGAACATCTTGTTTTCAAACACTCGAAATTGGTTTTCGTTATGTAAGGTAAGATACCACATTTCACACCCATACAGAACAACCGGTAAAGTTGTTGTTTTGTATATTCTGAGATTTACTTTCCTTTAATATTATCTAGAGACCAAACTTTGTATGAAATACTCTAGAGTTGACAATTAATAGGTAGGTGAACAATCATCGTATCATCAAAGCAAAATAATACAAAATAAAATAATGTAACAAAATCAATATATGTTTTTGATAGGTTTCTACTAATAAAAAGGAATTTTATTAACTATTTTTGTAGAAGTTTTAAAAGTCATAGGGTCTACTAATTTAATTATACATGGAAAAATATAGAATCTGTATCCTCATGTTAATTCACTATTTATTTTTAGCACCGCGTCTTACTACACATTCGGGTTACACACTTATTCGCTATTAATCACTTCACTAAAGCAAATGCTCAACATTGTTTTTCACCATGAAGCAGAGCTATTTTTACTTAATTTTTCCTTTTAAGATATAATTTTTATATGAGGTCTATCAACTAATTAATATTTTAAAAATAAAGAATTGACTTAGTAAACTTCAATTAAAATCTGTAATAGATAATATTTTTCTTGTTATTTCAGTTTTTTTTAAAAGATTCATTAATTTAAGCCAAAATAATTATTTGATAAACACCTATTTGAAACATTGAGGTTAATAGCAGTGTAATGTCACTTGTAGCAATAATATCACAAACTGGTTGTAAGTGTATTCCAAAAACAGCATTGACACAATCGATCTGTTAGTGGAGATATTAAAACAATTTCTTCCAATGGTTTTGAAACATTAAAGTTTTTTTAAATTTTAAATTAGAAATAGAAATGAATGTGTCTGTCTGCGTGTTTTAGGAAATGGTTGGCTTACAGATTGAACTATTTTAATTTAAAGTTTCACTCTTTGGTATAAAGCGCCGTTTAGATGTATTTATTTTAATCATGGATATATTACAAACTTGAATTTATGTTAAATTGATATAATGGCAAACAAAAAGTCTCTTCGTCTAAGTGTTCCATATAAAAAGAGGGGTTAACATATGCTAGACTAAAGATATGTTTAGTTACTATTTTTAGACAAAATATCATGACATCATTTTGATTTTGCTGTGAGCTTATTCTGATTGATAAAAATAATTAAAACTCATTGTAGATTAACCACACCGGAAGTAACGTGGCTTAAGGTGTTAAGCTCACTTTGACTCTGATATTGCTGATGGGGAGGTCAAGGATAAAATCTTTGCTTGGTACACTGTGGGGGAAATTTGTTCGTAAATGCCTAACGCCATATCTCCACGTAGATGCTGGTATATCTAATAAATTCACTTATCCTCCTCAACCTTACAGCACTAAAACATTATTAGTAACTAGTGTAACCCGCATGGGTTGTCGGTCGAATGGTATTCAAATGCGTTTGACTCACGTCTGTACAGGGTTGCTCTTAACGGAGAGGTTGGGCTTCTAATCCCGGCCAGAGGAACAGAAGGTTTTGTTCTAAAGCTCACTTCACGCCAATGAGGGTTAAAGTCGTACCTACCACCTTACATATCCCTACTCAATTAGAAATTATATTAGGCCATTAATAGCCCTTGTGCTGAAAACCAATAACACATTAAGTAACCAGCGTGATCTAAAAACGAAATTGAGATTTTTTACGTGTATTTTCTGGACCAACTGATTATATCAGCACACAACTTATAAACTAGCTAACATCTAGAACAAATAGAGCACCCAGCTACCTGACTTTTAATTAATCACTGTGAAATAAGTGTGTAATTATAATTTATAAAATAGATTTCATGATGGACACAGCTTACTTTTTGTGTGCTACAATTAATCTCAAATTATAATATTATGTGCTTTGTACTTTACAAGTTTCATTGTGATAGTAAGATGAGTTGTTAGAGAATCAAACGTCTAAGATGAAATACCTAGTTCTTCATTTGCTGTTTCCAGGCTAAACGCATTTGCTTGTAGAGTGTGGGTGAACACATTTAGGAAATCTCGCCCTTACCACATCCGGCCAGGTTTTGCGCCCCAACCTTCTTGTCACAGGTAAACCAAACTAAATGAGATTGACATCTAATCAACGCACCCACTGGGTGAGCTATGCCTAGTTTAATACCAAGCAGTGCTTCTATTGATGTAAAATGAGGTGGAAAATTCTAAGTTTGGCATAGAATAATACTAATAATAACACTTGGCACCGCGTATTACTAACCGTTTGGGTTATACGCTTAAGTACTAATTACGCTAATGGGTTAGGAATTGGGAAGGATGAATTTTCGTGGAGGGAGAGTGGAAAACCATTTAGGAAAAACCACCCCAGTTCACCCGATGGAGATTCGAACCTCGATCTCCTCGTCCTCGGCAGTCTAGCTCAACACAAAACTAGCACGTTAGCTAACTAAGCCACCGAGGCGGGTCGTTTTGCTTAGAGATTTGTCACATTGTTAATGTCAGGATAATGAACGAAGAATTGGCCATAGTTGAAAATGGGCTTGGGCGGGTAAATAAAAAACCTATTCATTGTTTGACCTTGTGACTTATTAATAGTAATTGAGAAAACCATTTTAACTGGGAACTACCTCCATCTCAAAATAAAGGGGATGCCAGGCCTACAGGTCCTAAATCAATTCCTGGCATGAGACATAGATGACCTGGAGATGAACCCGTTAAATTTGTTTTATGGATTAGATATTTATCTAATTTTGTCACTGCTAGACATAAACTCTATTATTCAAGTTCGTAAGTTTAACTTGTGTAGCGTCATTCCAGAGTGTGCCAAACTGTTAAAAAAAACTCTCCTGGATGGCTGTATTTTTCCTTTATGTAAGAAGAGTAGCATTAAATGAAATATTCTCATTAGCTATATCAACTATCCTTACTATTCTTTTTACATTAATTTAATTCATATTAATAATAAAATTTAACTATCATAATTTAAGTATTAACAAAGATAATCGATCATTCAATAATTCCAATAAAATAAAATATATCTTTTAAATAAAATGTTACAGTTTACCTGCCAACCAAGTCACAATAATATTAGCTTTTTATTTATTCTTAACTCTAATTGCAGTAAATAAAGTTACCTATTTTCCAATAGGACTAATATAAAGGTGAACTTTTTCTTTTAATATTCTAAATAACACTCCATTTATTTTAGAAACCTAGTCCCTGCGGGGTCACAGGATGACTGTGCCAGCAAATTTTGAAATGTAGATATCAGCTAAGCCTATTTCCTAATGTTTCGTGAACTATCAAGTAATGTGTCAATGTATCCTATGGCACGTTGATGAAATTTTTATTCAAGCTGAGACAGTTTTTCAGTTCTCCATCAACCAATCTCATAAGACATTCACTGTAGCTACTATTGATTGTCAATACACTTTAGTATATCTGGAAAACTTTAAGCTATACCTCAGCTGAGAATATTTAATTCTAGTTTGGACAACTTTTGTCCTATGAGCATGGGTAAACGATGACTGAAGTCAACCCCAACAGTGAAACTTTTCTCTCCAACGGAAAATTACTATTCATCATATTCTTCAAAGACTGATTAACTGTATCTAGGGCACGGTTCGAAGCCATGGTTGACTCATATACATAAAATTGATTGATCAGTATTACTTTACTGATGACAGTTGTATCGTTTGATTTATTTTTCATGCTGTAGATCAATGTTTCTACTAACCGTGCAAGTAGCGAATAGTAAGTACGACTGCCTTTTAAAATTATTAAATGCTATCCCTGAAGAAGCCAATGAAAGGTCTAAGGGACCCTTGTTTTATATAAGTGAGTTTTATTTACCAGGTCCATACAAAAACAAACATTTAGAAGAGTAATTGTTTTTGTAAATGGTAACCATCTCAGTAGCAAAATCATTTTTTTCCTTACGCTCAACGTCAAATACATTCTGCTTTCCAATTTTTCTTCCTTGTTCATGTCAACCATATCTTGGATGTTACCCGGTAGGTTTCCACAAATTTAAGACCACATTTTCTGCTATGTAGGCATATCTGAGAGAAAATGTTCACTATCAACACTTCCAGAAGTATGATTATTGTGTCTCCTGGCAACAAAGACATCGTAGGAAGTTATACATATCTTCTTAGATTCGGCTGCTAAACCTAAGACAAATAAATAAAGGCCAAGAGCTGCCTGAGAGTAGATAGCATTTTTACTATGACAGCTTCTGTCAATGTGTCCTCCCTCACTTTGTCATCTTTATGATGCCTTTTTATTAGAGTAATTATCTATTGGTTTTAATACATCTCCATGTAAATGTAAGATCGAATTAAGTGAAGATGTTTAACTTGATTTATGTAATTTTTATGTATAAAAAAAAACTTTTTTTACTAACTTAGATGAATATCAATCAACCAAACTATAAAAACAGTTAATGGTATAGTAATACATAATTTTTATTTGGATTTGAGGTTGAGATTTCTACTGTAATTTCTCTTTCGTTTTGAAACTAAAAAACATATAAACACATTATAATGATTAACTGAATTACGCTTTTACTTTTTATTATTTTCATTTTTATAAATTTATAATTTTAATGTTATAATAGTTTTAATTTATTACTAAACAAATAAGGTGGCAGACAAAAACATGTTATTAAATTGGAAAGTTGATTCACTTGATGTTATCTGATTATTCTCATTTTATTGAATGTTCTTTAAATAATATTAATTCTTTATTTTAATTCTTTAAAAGCTAGTTAAATTTTCTAATATAGATATTCATTGCTTGAATAATCTAAATTATATAATACATTAAAGTATTTAATAACTAATCATCAATGTCCATATATTGCTCTTGTTAGGTGTCCCAATATATTTAAAGTTTCATTTTCTTGTACAACGTTTTACATAATATGACCAATAAGCTTTGATGAATAATAAATCAATAAAATAAATTAATTAAATCTAGAGATTGTATTGTAGGCTACTTACTGTGCCATCCTTTCCTTCCACGACTTTAAGTTCTGTGAAGGAAGGGCTCCACAAGCACACAGGCCGTACATACATCGTAAACTCTACAGGACTCGAAAGCATAAGAATTGCCAGGTCAGCTCTAAAATCGGAGCTGTTATATGATGGATGCACATGCACTTTGCTGACCTTAAAATGAAATAAGTGATTATTTAATTAGTTTGGACTGTGTTTAGCATTTAAAACAGGGAAATCATAGTTTAAAATAAATGGTACGGCGCACCGCACAGACTTTCTCTCTCTTTCTATAAACTCGTAAGATTTCTGAACGGAATAATGTACATTGTATCATCACCACTCCACATAAGAACACGCACAAAATAATATACAATGATATAGAATCAATGAGAAAAGAGGC
>CABFWB010001109.1:117774-154657 GCA_902151455.1 Timema bartmani | reverse complement strand
ATCTCAAATAGTTTCGGAGCTATTATAAAAAATGTTAATTAACGCGTCAGACCGGAGCCCTTAAAGCCATTTTGCCGAAATATTGAGGGTAGCCATTTTGTTTGGAATATTTATTAATGATCATAAATGAAATTTAATCAAAATCGCTAGAGCCGATTTTGAGAAAATCGACTTTTTCTTTTTTTTTCCCTTGAGTAAACTACCCTTAATTTTAGGGGTAGATATCCAATTCCAAAAACCCCTCGGGGCAACAGACGGAAATTCAAAAACCACTTTTTCGGATTCAGGGAGTCATGAAACGTCAAAACTCATCAAAATCTCGATTTCGATTTTTTTGACGATCACCATACTTTCTCTACCTGTAAGATAGAGAGAAAGTAAATATAATACTAATTTAAGAGCATTATATGGTTTTTTATTTAATATTGTTAAGCTCTTTTAAATGACCCGCCTCGGTGGCGTAGTTGGCTAACACGCTAGTCGTGTTGAGCTCGACCGCCGAGGACGGGGAGATCGAGGTTTGAATCTAGGTCGGGTGAACTGGGGGTAGTTTTTCCTAAATAGTTTTCCACTCTCCCTCCACGCAAATGCGAGTTCACTTCCTCTAAATTTAACCCTCCCCATTCTTAATCCATTAGCGTAATTAGTACTTAAACGTATAACCCGAACGGGTAGTAAGACGCGGTGCTAAATAATAAATAAATAAATCTTTTAAATGGATCAAACTTTTTTATCTTTCCACTCCATCTATGTCTTTATGTCTGTCTGACTCTTAAACTCATTGAACCTATTTATTAATTTAAATAAAAGTTTGAGTATATAATTACCAACTTGAAACCTCATAATCTATATTTTTCTGGTCCATAACTTTCATGACAGATGTCTTCAAACTCAATAAAAAGCTTGATTTCAAGCATTTTTGGGCGATAATACTCGTATAGTACTGTATCCAGTTACAAATACTAGGGAAGTCCGGTTAGTTGGGGAACTGGTTAATTGGGACAAAAATTGAAGAACTAAAACAAAACATGTTTTTAGCAGGATTTTTCCCCCACTTATTTAGACCAACTCGCCGCTTAATTGGGCAGTGAAGGTCATGATTGAATAACAAACTCTATGTATAGTCTGTCCATGATAGGTTTTTACCTGGATGACAGTTAAAAAATCAAATGTTTAGGTTTTGGGTTGCCAACACTTTTAAAATATCAGTGTTTTGTTATAAATGTTAAGTTATCTTATTACATGTTATATTTTACATTTAAAATGACGTAAACTTGTATTTTCTCACGTTATTTCATTACTTTTAATAATTTCTTCTACCCAATCGAAAGCAATATTTTAAACATAGTTAAAAGTACTTATTCTTCGTTTTGGAATGTTATCTATGATGTAATATAGTGCATACATTAATACTTTTTAATATAGCATTCTATTTACTTGGAAAAGAGAAAATATTTGTAATTTTTAAATATATAATACATTATTTTATGATTATTTTATCGTATTTGGAAATATTTAACTGAATAATTTTTTTTTATATATACTGCGTGGGTGAATCATTGTAAAGAACTTGTTTCCATCATGTTCAATAACATGGTTTAAATTCATCGGGCGCTATTTTGAAGCTATGTTTGTTAGACCTTTTATGAAAGTGCTGTGAATAATATTTTTTTAAAGTGGAATAAAACAATAAATAAGCTTTGTGCCTGAATTCAAATAAATATAAATAATATTGGCATAATTTACTATGGTTAACTATCACATTCATACATTATGATGTGTTTTCATTACATATATCTAGAGTGACAGATGTCAGCTGTTGGCGTTGGGCTATATTAGGGAATATTCCTAGTAACATTTTGAGCTGTCATCCAAGTAAAATAAGGTCGTGAATGTACTTTAGATGGTGCATACGCTCTTAACATAGAGATTATACGGGCAACAGCCAAGCCATTTATTTCAAAGTCATGCTGTAGGGTGGTTGTGTTGCGTTTCTTTTCTATCTCTTGGTAATATTTTATTTTTAGCACCGTGTCTTACTACCCGTGTGGTTATATGCTAATATGTATTCTGATATAAATTATGCTTGCTGTATACAAATTCTTTAATATCACCCTAAGCACTGTACATAACTATGCATACGTCTTGTGGGTTAACATAGTTTAAAAACTATACAAAATATTTCAGTGATTTTTTAAAGTATATTTAACTGATTTAAGACCCCGCTCAAGATGCCCCGTTAAGATTTGTCACTTTCCGAAGCATTATATACCTGCACTAACTTTGTTCAGTTGCAGTCCATAAAGAGATCACATGAGGTTACATTTAATTTTTTTTCAAAGAAATAATCCTTAAGTAATATCTAGCCTTTGCTTGATACATACATCACTCTGAAATTTAACCTTACTTTACATGTACAGTAGATTTTGTTCGCTTTTAGCTTTGCCTATTTTTAAATATATGTTTGTATCAATATAACTTAAATGCACTGTGTTTCATCAAATTACACATTCCTTTTATATAATTAATAACTTTCCCTCCTTAAGACGGGGGTTTTCAGCTCATTGTTTAAAATTTAATTTAACTGGGGCAGACGCTTAATAGGGCCAAAGTGATTTAGTCCCAATATGTCCCAATTAAACGTAATCCACTGTATATGGTTTAACCCAGTTTAAATTCAAAGTAGTGTTTCAAGGTGAAATTGATAAATTTCAGACCAAGTATATGGACATATATTTAAAATAGAGATTATTAGATTTTTAGAATATGGGATTTTTCTAATAAGGTATATCTCGCGAACAATAATTAAAATGGAATTAATTTTTCAAATTAACTAGTCTAACTGGTTCGCCTCCTTGAAGTGAGCTACAAGAGAACGCAATGCAACACTAACCTATCATAATTCCTCAACCAAGCTTGGTCACGAGAATGGATTAACTCCCCCCCCAAAAACAACAACAACAACAAACAAACAAGCAACCTAGGAGAATGCATATTATTTAAACTGAGCAAGTTAATCAACGTAACTTGAAGGAGACTCTCTTTTCTTTAATCGAGTTTTGTGGTGCTCGATCTGAAAATTAATATAAAGTCTGTTCACCGTAGGTAATTGTTTTCTGAAAGGCCTCTTTCCCTACCAGAAAGCTATTATACAGTAGTATATTGGTAGGAAAAAAGACCTTTCAGATAGCAATTCATACCGTGAATGGAGTATAGGGTGGCTTAGTTCGAGTATTTTCACCCTGTTTCCTCAACTTACTCGAAAATGATGTTTAACCAATAGGAACTTGGGGAGAAAAAGTTCAACTTTTTGGCGTATCTTTCCCCTTTCCACCAAACACCTAGCATACACGCCCAGTTCCATGTAGGAATTAGTAATTGTCTCCTGTTGACCAATACATGTATCCTTCGTTTAATCTTAAAGGTATCAGTCACGGATTACACTATGGCCCTATTTTATAAGTTATAAAATATACCATAGTGGACTAATTTAAGGTAATATTACTACCTTACAGGCAAACGAGGGGTACATATGTGATTAGTTTCTTTCTAACTTACTTCCAATGAAACTATGGGAGGGGGGAATGTTCAAAACAATAATATATTCCGTTTGCGACTGGCCCAACAATTATTGTGAAATCAAAATCACTCATACTCCTAATTATTTCTAGCCATTTTAGATATTTATTACATTTGAAAAAGTTTTGAGATCTAGCACCCACTCCCTAAA
This sequence comes from Timema bartmani, assembly GCA_902151455.1. Classification (NCBI taxonomy): domain Eukaryota; kingdom Metazoa; phylum Arthropoda; class Insecta; order Phasmatodea; family Timematidae; genus Timema; species Timema bartmani. Next base: position 150,927 of record CABFWB010001109.1, on the reverse strand, counting down.
ACACTCACTCACCCTCACTTAAAAACAACTTTTCATACTAAACTTCCTTACACACTCCCTCACCCATTCACTAACACCCTCTCTAAACACACTCAAACTTTCAAACACAATCACTCTTAAAGACACCCAGACTCTCAAACACAGCGGCACTATTAAAAACCACCACTCTTACACTCTCAAATACATCAAGACTCTCAATACACCAACAATTTCAAACATAATATTAATCTCACACTCTCGAATTGACTCTTGACTCTCAAAGACACCCACACTTTCAAACAGACTAACTTTCACATTTTTAAATACACCCAGATTGTTAATTTCTTGGGATTAGTGCCTAAGAGTAAGTTTAGTGAAAAGGTGGAAGATCCTATGACCAGTGCAAACTTTTGTGTCGTTAAAACGATAGTTTGAAGTTTGCGCAAACCAAAAAATATGGTTTGAGCTAAATATGTTCGTGTTTGACTTTTTAGTTGAGGTTGGCGCAAATACTAAGTGTGTAAACGGATTGTATTGGTTTGCACAAACCAGGCGCATGCGCAGACAAAAGAGATAACACACGGGATGTATGTAGATAAGTTTCTTCGTCTATACGCAAATAGTTCCAAAGATTATTAGGATCATCTTGTAATTCACTAATTAAGTTAGTATGTGAATATTCTTCTCTTTTAAGCAGCCGATATTTGATCCGCCTTTGACTTTTCTTATATTGCATGTCTTAGCTTCTTCTTTATGTTACACAAACCGATTACTGATAAAGTAGGCCTTCTTCCAAGGCCGTAGTCAGGGGGGGGGGTTTCGGGGTTCAAACCCCCCCCCCGAAACTTTATGAACAAAATATATATGGCTTTATTTATGGTTCAAACAATATTAAAATTAAGGTACAAGTACATACCATAAAAAGCACTTCAGAGAGCTTCCAGAGATGTTTATTATTTAGAATTTTTTCTAGCCTCCGTCAATTGATGGATGGCCCCACCAAACCCCCCCTGAAATTATTGGCTGGCTACGGCCTTGCCTTCTTCATCTGTTTGTCTTGGGCGAACTTGAAATCTAGTAAAAATTCGCCACTCCTGAGAAGAAAACTTCTACGAGAAGAAATTGGAAACTACTGAAGCAAGTAAAAGTTTACACACATCCAACTGAACGTATAAACGGGTAGGCTTGTGTAAATAAATTTGCATAAACTGATTTGCCAGAACTCGTTTGAACAAAACGTTTGAGCGTCTAAACTCAGAGATTTAGGCAGGTAGGTGAATACACATAATAAACAGCCCTTGATGAATTTGCAAACCAAGCTCTCCCAAGTTCGATAAAAGTGACTCTAGTTAAAGGGGGAGTGTTAGGAACGCAAGTAAAGGCCAATGATTTTTTTCCCAGGATTTAAAGAAAACTTTTTTTTGGACCAAAATAAATAAAATATTGTTCCAGTAGATACATATAGTTTAATTTTCTTCACGTGGTGATCCCAAAAATTGTTGAAGATCTGTCATAAGGGTAGTAGGATTAGATGAGAAACGTTTTGATTAAAGAGAAAAAGCTATCATCAAATTCCAGGACACCTTTGACAGATATTGACGAGATCTTGGAAGTCAGCATATGAAGAAAATTAATCTATATGTTTCTACTGGAGCAATATTTGATTTATTTTGACCAATAAACTCTTTTGCTAAAAATTACCCTGAAATACCCTGTCCTTAACTCGCATTCCCTACACCCCAACAATGTCCGATGAATAGCTATACGAGTACAACCGAAAGAAGGCTTGCGTGGGCCAGATATGCGGAAGTAGGAGACTAATAAATAATACGACAGAATAGTACGGACAACACTAGCACGGTGCTGCCCACAAACTAAAATAAAATAGTAAAGATGAATGGCTTATGGTTATTAAGTGAACTATTATTTCGTATGGCTGTTCTAATTCGTATTTAGTTGATTTTTTTGAAATACTAAACATATTATTTAAATAAGTAGTAGGCCTATATACCATCTCCATAAATCATTAGAAATGTAAAAATACAAAATAATTAATATCAAAAAGTATTTACATGCACAAAGTCATATATATTTCAAAAATAAAATTTAATAATTAACCTAGCACAACACCAACAAAAACAATTATGCACTTATTAACAAATATATATCAAATAAAACCTCGCCTGTAGCTATATTTTAATCTTATACATAAAATAGTTTACAAATACAAACTTATTGATATCACTGAATAATGACAAGTATGTAACATTAGCTAGTACTGCTAATATCACAATGTGACTACCAGCCCCAAATAAGCTTTTATATATATATATCCTGTAATATAAATACTAGCAAGACTAGCTGGTATACGACCACCCCAAATAATCTTATACTCATAGACATCCAGCATTATTAAATATCACAATCTTACTATGCCTTATATAGGTGCTCTACGCACTCGTATCTTCCGGACTAGCGGGACTTCCATAACCAGCTTGTTCACACCAAATGCTTAAACGAAGAGAAGTCCTAGTAAGCTCTGAATTATGCAGCAACAAGACGTTCCAATAGAGGAGTCCAGAAATACGATAATTGGCCCAACTAGGCTGTCCCGTCTGGCCACTCACAAGGTTCACTGCAACTTACCTGGTCTACGTGACTGAATGCACGTAGATAGAGTCTGCAACAGCTCACCATGTGTCTTGGCAACAAGTCAAATGGATTTACAAGAGGCCAAGAGACTGGCGGACGTGACTAAAGAGACTTAGCCTATCCACCAGCTGCTTGGCGTGTGACGTTATGCTACTAATAATCAATTTCCTAATAAGGAAATCTCCCACCTACCAATCCATCAACTAGATCTATATATAGCTAGCGTTGAGCTAGTATCAAAAACTATTACATCCGACACTTCTACGAGAAGTCCTGTTCAGAACTAGAACATTATCTAGCCAGGAGGGCTATATATATATAATTGATTATACTTCAACTATGGATTTGATTATCTTAAACACTTAGGTTTATTATGTAGTCGAAATCAGTCAGTGTAGGCATCTGTAATATTTTGCTATATGTTTTATTTTGTAAAGTAAATTCTGTTATGGAACACTTAATGTCTCCTATTGCCGCTTGGGCGCTAGTGTCTTTGTAATTTCTTGAAATATATGGGTAGCCACATTTTTTTGATTCCTTTTTGGCTTGACATATTTAGTTTAAATATTGTTTTTTATTGCTCTTGTGCTTACTAGTAATAATTTAAATTCTTTAAATTTGATAATGTTTCCTTTAAAGGTTATTTTTGTAGGCGTATCTTTTTCGGAATAAATATTAAAGTAACTTAATTTTGTTGGATAGTAAGGTTTTGACTAAAAAAAATTCACCGATTCATTTATTGTGAAATTACATGTAATTCTAACGTAATAATACTTTATTTTCTATTTTAATATTAAATATTAAAATGTAGGAATTTTTTAGAATTCTTTAAAAGTGTTGAGGTTAATAGTTCCACGAAGGTTTGAGTTTTGTCGAGAAGTCAAACCTTTGCGCTAATAATAAATATCTGATTCGATATTTAAATTTAAATTCGATCCTAAAATTTAAATTTGTTTTTTCTGTATTCACAGTGGTGAATCAGACGCGTTGTAAACCATTTAAAAGAGGCTCTTTAAGCTCTTTATAATCGTCGCAAGATTCAATGATTTAAACTTTTAAAAAAATATCTGACTCGATATTTAAATTTAAATTTGATCCTACAATTTAAATTTGTTTTGTCTGTATTCACAGTGGTGAATCAGACGCGTTGTAAACCATTTGAAAGAGGCTCTTTAAGCTCTTTGTAATCATCGTATGGTAGTAATTTAAATTTTTAGTAAATATCTGATTCGATATTTAAATTTAAATTTTGATCCTAAATTTGTTTTGTCTGAATTCACTGTGAGGAATCAGATACTTTGTAAATAATTTAAGAAAGGTTCTTTAAATTATTTTTTTTACAATAACAATCATATTGTTTACATTTTTTGTCTTTTCCAGACTAGTTCAAATAAAATAATAAGATACCTTGAGAGTTTGAATATATATTCTCAAACCTACTGAGCAAGTGGAGACTCAGCCATGATTTATTTGTTTTCCAACACACTTCAGTTTGACTTGTAAGGCCATGTATTTTGTTGTTTTCCTCTGTTTATTACATTGAATAAATAATTAAAATATTTCTTAAATTTGCAAATGTTTCACCTTTTGTCATAATTATTTCCTTAGCTTCCGCCCACCCTCTTTTAGGCTAGTAGTGGCCTCTAGCTTTTAGGCGTAGGGTGAGTGCGGTACAAGTATAATATTTTATGTCAAAGATAATTAAATACCTGCGATATTTTTACATTTAATGTAAATCCTTCAAATGAATGTTCATTTTTCTAGTAACTAGAAATTTGTATACACAATACATTTTAATAAAAAAAGTGTATGAAATAAAAAATTACAATATTTTTTGATAGCACTTCTTTTGTATTTATAAAATATTTGGCATAGATTTGATATGAGCAACATAATTTCCGTCGCATATATTTTTTGTTTTTGTAAATGTGAGTTTTCGTTGTATTATATTGGCCAGGGTTTCTATGAATTACAAATTTTTAGTTATTGTTGTTTGGGTCAATATATATTGCGAGTGTAATTATCAAATCCTTTACATTTATATTTTTTTAAGGTATACATCATTATTTTTTGTTGATAGAGTGAATATAATAATAACTTTCTCCAATATTTAAATGTGTGAGTGCCCAATTACCAGAATATCACCTGGTAGATTAAATGAAATAATGAAATATTTGGTGATTGTTTTTATCTATATCTTGCACATAGTTAGAGGACCCTACGAAAACTCTCGTTCAGAGAACCTCTGGGGTATTGACGCACCTTACTCATACATCATTACATGACCTGACGTAGGGCTAATGACAATTCCAGCAGAATCTTGGAAAGGCATAACTCGAGAACCATCGAGTATTGATCATGTGTTCTTAAACAGCTTGTTCACACGACGAGGTTTTTCTACCTTATATGTTTTTAACCTATTAGGTGGCAATTTAATGCAGTGTTCACACAATGCAGTTTTTTTTACCTTTAGGGTTTCTTTATCGAGTTACCGTACTCATATACGCGTATGTATGCTAATTCTTCCATCAGCTTTCTCGTAAGATGAACGTGAATACGTTTCTTATTTTGTATTGATATCGCAGTCGTCACCGTAAAAGAATCAAACTTACACATAAATTCAATATTAGCATTAAAAATGAGTTAAAAACCAAGAATATTAAATTGTTTTAAAAATCATTTAAAACAATTATTTTCATCAGATATTTGTGCAATATTTCGTTTCAATTTAAAGCCAAGATCCATCAGAATTTAAAAAAGCAAAAAAAGTAATTTTTTTATAAGTACATCGCAACCCTCTCCCCATATAGTTATTATGAAAAAATTGATTTTTTTTTACCTAAATCCTGACTTTGCTTTTGTTACAAAAGTTTTCCTTTAATATTACACACATTTCCCCCTATGCTAATTCCTTTAAATCCTTGTCTTTGTATGAGTCCGATGTCTTATCCCATATTGCACGTCTTTCTTCTACATGTGCAAAGTTGAACCCCGACTGGCTGGTGAACGGCCAGTCTGCCCTCAGCAACGTTGTGCCATAAGGTAAAAACCCTTATCATCTGAACGCTCCCATTACAATATATGTTCCACTGCCGACCGATTAGTTTTTTTTGCTGGATCACCACATAAAGTTTCCGTTGACAAAACCTAATGTCAAAATTGACCGAATAGGTAATGTTACCTTATAGGGTAGCCGACCGTATCGTGTGAACAAGCACATTTAAATTAATGCGCCACTGCAGCGCACGGTAAAAAAACCTATTCGGCAAAACGTCCTAAACCTCATCGTGTGAACGAGCTGTGTTTTTAATATAATAAAGAAAGTAAATCATAGTGATCTGAACTAGTCCTTTTATAATATAATAAAATTGATATCAGGATTGAAAATGACAAAGCTGAATAGAGATTGATAGTTGGAATTTAATGTAATATATATATATATTTTCTAATAACTATTGACAGGGTAAATATTTAAGGTGATTGTTTAAAGAGGAATGAGGGTGCGGCTCACAAGAAAGAGAAGGAGACCCATTAGTGGCACAAGTTTGTTGATGGTTTAGTTAAGACATAAAATACTCCGCTCTTTGTCGGCGGCGAAGACCAGCTACTCAACCAAGCAGGGATGGCCATCCCAAGCGATCAGGTCATTTACACCAAGAGCCAAGCAAAGGCTGTTATTGATGTAGAATTGGCAAGCTTCGAAATCGTTACTTCGGAATATTTTATCATATTTGGAGAAAGGAAGCTCGGCCCAGTTTTTGAGTGTTGGTCGAGGGACGGAGTTTTTCCAAGCAATGGTTGAACCAGTTCACGATGAAGTGTATTTTGTTTTAGTTATAATAAATATAATTAATCAAATTATTTATTTGTATTAGATCTAGTCTAGACTTAACAACCACAAGGAGATCTATAATTTAATATGCTAATACATTCATATACATATCAACGATAGTGACGGTTTGAAAGGGAAAAGTTAGAACGTAGCAAGAATTGTTCTAGTCTTACTAATACGTAATAATAATGTTTCTTCAAAGGTAAAACAAATGATCCCAGATAGCTATATCTTCTGGCACTCATACAACATTAATTTGCAAATAACCATATCTGTACACTGAAACTAGTGAGAAACCAGATCCATATACAATAGAATTATAACTTGGTCACAGATTAGGTATAGATAGACCATGGACCCAACCTTTAGGGGGTTTCGCTGCGCTCCTTCAATCAGGTTGAGTCCTTGGGCACTGGGGAGTGCTAGTTGCAGTTATCAGTGATAGCAGAAATTCCAAGTGAAACAACTCACTTTTAAATTGCTCGTTGTAAATGGGTGGCTGTCCGAACACAATATTTCAGGTACCAGAAATACCGTCCCCTCCCCCAATCTCTAACTCACCCTCTTACCCCCCTTCATTGGACAAACCTTTTAGACAAGTAACTACCTAGTCAACGGTATTTGATTGTTTACAATTATTAGACAATCATTTGCAAACATTCACTTGTAAAAAGAACCATTGTATTCTACATTATCTTTGTAGTTTTTATTTTGATTATGCTCGTTTGGTTTATGAGAAGAGGCCGGGGTGGCTATCTGAACTTAGCTTTGTGAAAGCCAGCTTATTTACACAACAAGGCAGTTTTGGTCTATTTTCTAGTAGACCCTAAAATTATCTTTAAAGTGAACTGTTTAAAAAAATGCCTGATTGATAGCAAAGTTGTCACTTGAGACTGCACGTAGCAATACCCGTGTTGAAGGACTCAAGCTCTCTCACTGAGCGAAGCCAATTTAACCTGGAGGCTGTGGTCTGGTGTATACCTTGTCTCTGACCTTGGTTGAAAAGTCAAGCAGTTCTTATCGTTACTAAAGTATGAAGCTATCTCCTAGGATTTGAAAAAGACTTTATTCCATTATATTTAAAAAGAATAGCTTTTGTGGGTGTGCTTAATCTAAGGTATGAAAAGATTTTTAATTTGGTAGAAGCTACGTTTTATAGTTATTTTTTGTGCTCTAAAATATTGTCACCCATAGAAACTTCTCGCTTTGCTTTCTGTAGGACACAAATTTAACAATTATAGGATTAGGTTTGGTCCAGCTCTTTGGGCCTACTCGATGATTTCCGCCGATGTCACCCAAGCCTTTATTAACAATATTCATTTTGTAGCGAACTATATCCAACATTAAGACATCTGTGATTTCATCTGTGCTCTCAGAAATTCCAAAAACATAGCCACTGTTTCGCCTTTGGTATAGTTCTAGATCGCCTTTAGCTGTATCAATTTACCGTGTCAAGCTATACATCTTCTTAACAAGCACATTTAGCTTGCTAATGAAATTCTAGTTCGATTCAATATAGCATTCAATAGTGAATTAATTGATCTCACCAGCTTCAGAGGATGTAATCATCCCATACCATCCAATTACCGAGTATTTGAATAATAATAATAATAATAATACATTTAAATATGCAAATATTACCAACAAACTTATGCATTAGGATCATTATAATACAAATGTATTTTATTATTTATACTGTACAATATGTAAGGTTAATTATTTTTGTTACAATACGTTAGGCCTACTCAAAATATTTATAAAATATAATATTTTTTTTGGTCTAAAGTATCATTTTGGTTGAATTGGCTTTAGTAAAATACTTAATTTACTATAGAATTTTCCATGGTTCGACAGGGTGTCATTACTTTTTATTATCTTTGCTTTAACACTGATTTAATTTTTACTATAATCATAATCTTGGTTTCATATTCTGAAAATTGATAAATTACACCTGGACACGGGAATCGAACCCGGAACCCTCCCGTGTCCAGATGTCATTTTTCAATTTTCAGAATATGATATCTAGATGGATTAATCCTCACTAAAAGCATAAATGATAGCTTTGGCTATTTGATTCATAATCTTGGTTGTTCAAAGAACTTGTCAAAACGCGATAAATGCATTGCAATGTTTGAGTTTTATATTTATGGCTAGAACTGACCTGCTTGTCTTGGACACCTCCCTCACTCCAGAGTTTTAGGTGATATTTGCCAAGATATACCACTAGAGTATCTGGGTCAACTGGATGATCAGCTACCAGGCGAGTGACACAATGGGCAGCTGATGACAATTAACAACAAATCTTCACATTTTCATCTCAAAAGAAAACTTCAATCCACACTTAGCAGCCACCAAAGTTTGAACATTTGGTATGGTTGAGTTTTGAAACTAAATAAAGTTTATTTGAATAATATTATAAGTATAGGCCACTAATGCTTATCATCGAAGTTAATTTATGAAATTGAATCGGGAAATAATTGTTAAAATGTTTAAAATATATGAATATAGAACATTATTTAAACTGTAAAAAAAAAGGAACATCACTTTAAATAAAGAAGACCCCTGAGCTCGAGGAATAAGAACAAACATTTTGTAAATCTTGGAAATGTGGTGCTGGAGGAGAATAGAGGGCATAAAGTGGATATATAGTGTGACTGATGAAGTTCTAAGAAGACGTAATATAAAGAGAGCCATTATGCAGCTGATTCTACTAAGAAAAAGCAACTATATGGGTCATATTATAAGAAGCATTAGCTTATTGAGTGATGTCCTAGAAGGAAAAGTGAAATGGAGAAGTGAATCAGGAAGGCTGAGAATTCAACTGAATGATGACCTCAAACAAGAAAATAATATTAAGTTTCAGGATCTAAAAAAGGAAGCTGCAAATAGAACATGCTGGAGAACTCTAGTTGTACAAGTCAACGGACCTTCCGAAAGATAGAACCCCTATACTCTGATTTAAACTGCTTTAGGATCCGCGTGGTGTGTAGGCTGGGGAGCATGGTGGCCACATAGCGGGAGTTTGCGCGTTACTACTATGCAAGCATACTCAGTGAATGTCAAGAAATCTGGCAACATGCATCAGTTTCTATGATAACTACCCTTCACGGATTGGTCAAGAATGTGACGAACCTCCACTCCCCACTCCGGTTGCACTGACCTCAATCCTAAAGCAGTTTAAAACGTAGTATAATAATACCGATACTACGGTAATGAAATATAAATTCTCAGAAAATAGAATAATATAAAAGTATAACAGTTTACTATTAATCGATTACATTGTTCAATATTTAAAAAAAGTTATCAAACAAATACCAATCCTATGTGAAATATTTAAAACAATTCTAACAAATGATTATATTAAACTATTTAAAGAGTGGGGATTAAGACTAGATATTGTTAAGTACTTGTATTTTAATACAAGGCAAATGTAGTAATAGGGGAATTAAACCCAATTATAGTATATGCCTATGAACTACTTCTTTCTCCTCGTCATATATTTTTAATGTTGAGATAAAGGGAATTATTTAATGCTTACTTCCAAACATATTTTATTAAATGCTGCTGGGACTGTATTTTTTCATTTGATATTGCTAAATAATTTACCTGTAATTACAGCCTTAGAGCTGATAAGAGAACCTCCACAAATGTAGCTCAAATCAATGCCTTTGGATTGGTATAGAGCTGTATGCCATGGCCATTGACCTCGTGATGTTTTCTGCCCTTTGGTTATAAGGGGGGTAGGTTGAACATCTACAAAACCACATTTTTTAAATTGGTTGCTTCCTTCTCCGTCTAAAATAACAAATTTGTTCTTAATAATTAGTTAATTAAAACATCCACTCCAGCACATTATATTCTAAAATGTATTCTTGAAAATGAATCAAACTAAAATAATAATTTTTATATTTATATATTAATATTGAGTACATTACAAAATGCTAGAACAGGTTTTATCTTATGGCCATTGTGATTAAAATAATATAAACTGATAAAATTGTAAAAAAAGCTTACAAATATAATGACAATAAGATCTACTTAAATATTGCTCTCATGATCAGACAACGAATATACGTAAGAAAAATAAACTATCTTTTACTGTTTTCTCGAATCTTTGTAAATAAGCCCGAGTAAATGAAATTGTAATGTAACTATAAAATAACTTAATATTGATTTTAAGTGTAAATCTGTGCCAGCAGGGTTTATTCCTCTATGTTAAGGCAAATAGTGGTGTTTTTTGTATGTGTTTCAATATATCTGGATTTGAAAAGACTGAAACATCTCAATTGTAATTCTTCGTGAACCACAATTTTTCAGTCTCAACCTCTAGATGGGATAGAAGGGAACGTGAGCGAAGGCCAGTATTTTTTCAAAATTTTTAAGGAAAAAACTACTTTTGGCCAAAGTAAATAAAACAGTGCTAGCCTACATTTAGTTTAATTTTTTACACATAGTAGGCTAATTTCATCAGTTCTTGATAGTCTGTCATTTGCATTTTGGCAAAAGAAACATTAACCCCACTTGTTAGCGTTTTATCTCTTCAACATCCAGCTCACCCTCTAAATAGGCATTCCCTTACAGCTACCTCTCATCATTAATACCATTTTATTTTTATGTTATTTTATTTTATTTACTTCCCTATACTTTCTCAGGCAAGGACATGAGAATTAGCTGATTCTACCCTTCGTAAAGTAGAAGTTATATTAACTATCATAATAAAACTCTTTTTAATCATCAAATCCATAACCATGTGCGATGTTCTGTTTTGATCAACCTATTCTAGATTTATTCTTACACTTAACCTCATATTATTAGTACGTGAACAAGTACACAGTACCTGATTTGATGGCTGAATGGTCTAAGGGGGTAAATAGCACCTGGGATAGTGGGAGGTCAAAAACCGATTGGATACGGGTTCATATCATGGAGGGGTAGCTGAAACTGAAATTATATACTCTACAATGATTGATTCCCTTTATGGTAATATTTGAAATTCCCCCCTCCCCTAACGTCTTCTGCCATTCAGTTATAGGAATGATGCTGTTAAATAGGTGATGAGCAGGGTCCGGATTTTGATGAAAAGTTATCTTATTTTTGTTTCATCACATACATTTCTCATAAGTACATAAATTCTGTTCATGATCCCCTTGTTGTATAAATGTATATTGTATAGGTATTTTTCTCATTTGCCATGTTGAGTTCGTATTTGGTGTGACTAGGTTCTCTGTTAACGTAAGATCAACTTTATGGACTGCATTAAACACATATTACATTTACGTGTAAATTATTTAGGCCTACAGCACTATGAAGATGTGAGTCATTTCAGCAGGTCTTTTAACACTTTTGAAACCTAGCAGCAATGGAAAAGGGTTCAGTTGAGAGAAATCAATATCTTACATCGTTTTATAATTTGAGCCCTAACTATAGGTTTAAATTATCCATATCTTATGCACATGACAGGTTGATCTAGTCTTTTATTAAATAGTATAATTTATGATTTCTAATTTATATATATTTGGTATGTTATTATACATTAAGATTGATTAGCTTGATAAACCATTCTTGATTTTGATTCTATATACCAAAGAGGAAATTAACTCGTGGCAATAATCGAACTCTGTCCTATTAAATTTAGCATTATTGACATGTTTATTTTGATTCATAAATCTAATCATTGAATATTTATGGATAATAAAGATACATATAAAATACCTCAGAATACGATATAATTGTCTTACGACATAGTATAATAATTATTGTAGATGATAGGCATATACTTGATATATCGTACTAGCTCAAGAGCTGGTATTGAGTCACCTAATCTATGCAAATACTTTAATATTCTGTCATATTTTTATAGACTTTCCTAATTAAGTACTTTTTTGGGAATTTGTAGGCATATTGATGTTAGTACACTACTTATTTTGCAGTGGATCAATAGCAAGAGCATATATCGTGAAATATTTTAAAATACGGAATATTTAATCTTTTAAAGTACGTTCTCAGATCAGTTTTGATAAGAGCACGTCTAGATTGTTGCTCTATTAGTTTTTAAGGTTAGGTAAAATATATATCACGTTGTCCTTTCGTGCATTCATGGATATTTCTCGTGCGTCCGAGGATGTTTCTGAGACATACTCACTAGTTAATTTTATTTGAGAGCACTAATGACACACATTGAAGCCTGCTTCCCCTCTCACATAAGCTAAAAGAGCTAGGAACAAATTTATTTAACTTATTTTTATGACTAAAATAACATATATTGGCCAACTATGTATAATTATAACAGTCAATCTCAGTGGTCTTGAGGTAAATTGCTTGCTCCAGGGTCCGATGTTCATGGTTCAAACCCAACCTAGATCAACGCAATTTTCCTTACTGACAAAATTCCGCTGCACAACTTAATTTAGAGGGGAAGTAAATCCGTTTGTCCAATGTCAATTGTTGCATGTTAACTATCCCTAGAATGCATGTGAATATCCTTTCCGGAAAAATTGCCAGAATCTTTCGCCCTCACTGGTAGAATTCACTCTTTTCCATGGGTAAATGTCAGGATTAGCTTGAATAAGGGAATCTGGCTGTAAAACAGGTCCTACAAAACAAATAAAGCAAGTTCTTGTGACTTCCCATGGATTAAAACGTTGACTCCTCATGAACAGAATAAGCCTAAGACGTAAGAAAATTATATGAACTAGATTTATAGCAGATTTTAGTTTCATATAATGTTTTAGGTAAGGTAGAAATATCTTACGTGAGCTCTCTGAACACAATGATAATTAACGGAAGTATAAGTAGAAACACTCCTGTGTAAGATATTTTACTACTCTTATTCGAACGAGGCGACGTCTGTTCACATGCCCTCGTCGTTGACGTCCTCTTACCAACCTTAACTTGCATTTTCCACTTCCCAAGAAATGGCTTTCACATTCAATTTAAGAGTCCCTTTGTGAGTAAGCTACTTTTTGCAAACCTCTTGACTTCCCATATGTGATATCTTTCTTTCTCTATACATAAATAATATAACATGTTTACGGTTGAACATCATTGCTTAGAAAATATAATTTATAATTTAGTATTTGGCCCAAAATAATCAGTAGGGGTGAATGAAGGGGTGAAGGAAACTTATTAAAACATATCGGAGGAAATGTGTTGTACCCTGCGGGTAATGTGGGGGTATTTGAAGGAGTGAAAGAAAGCTAGGAACTTATAGTGGATGAAATGTATTTGGTCCTGTGGGTCCTGAGTGTTTTGTGAGGGTATGCGAATGGAGGGCTATTGATTATATTATTCAATATTTTGTTACCACTTTGGCTACTTTGCTTCATAAAAAATATTTAATCTGGTTTATATAGGCACGTTAAATATACAATATAGCTAGTTATCATGTCACTTGTGAAATATTAATATTCGTTACCCATACGTGGTAATCACAAGTATAATGGTGGGTGGAAGGGTCCTTTAAATAAACAGAATGCTGCTGCCTGGTACCATACGTTTGGATCATATGTGGTTCTTAGAATAAGGTTGTATTAATTATTATCTGAGGATTCTTCTTGAGGAATAAAATGAATTACGTTTCATGAATGTATACTTCTACTTCAAATAATTTAGGTATAGCGTAATTACAATAATTAATGGTTGAAGTGTTATGCTACCTCCCATACTTGGGCACTAATAAGGAAAACGTCTCACCACCAATTGAGGTGAAACCCGACTCATTATTCACTAGTGTCGAAGAATGTTGTGATGGACAATATAAAAATGAACTCATTTATTATAGATACCGGTAATCATAAAGCTAAAAACTGGTCCTACCTATGTGAGATATACATTCGAAGAGTCATGCAGATTCTAAGAGGTAACACAAAACTTAACTATCCTTTTAAAGATGGACGACACGAACTTGAGACGAGCCCATGAATATTTCCATTACTTTTTAAATAGTATAAACTCTTAAGGATGAGATTGCATTACTTGTAGAATAAGTACAATGTCATATCCGTAAGAAAATATAGCGAGAAAAGTAATTGATTGTACAGGATCAAGTTTTATAACTATCTCTTATTCGATTATTCGACTAATCTATCCCAGTTACACAACACTTTCAAAATTAAGGCATAGAAGCTAAAGGTATAGAGTGAGTTAAATATTTAAAGGAATGGCTCTAGACTTTCAGGGTCGTTTCCACTCTGTTTCAGACAATATAGTCAACATTGATAGACCAAATTGTTTGAAGAATGCCTGTAACAATGCTTACCTCAATACAATAGGTAAAATGCATAATACGAAATATATTCATGCTCTCAATTTTATCAAGTCTTTTAACTATAATTGGGTTTAACATCTTATAGATAAATTTGAGGAGAATAAAACAAAGAACACAAACTTTGAGAAGATCAGCAGTCTGGGCCTCAAGGAGGTCTGCAATGTGACAATTCATCTTTCAGAACGACTTGGTAAGTATTTCACAATCCTGTACTATACAGACGGGAAGAAATAAAAGATGAATCAGTCTTACTACGTTCCACGTAAGGTTCACATTACCTTGTATTATCTGATATTGAGAACTATTTTAGCCGTAAATATAACAAAGTTTAATGATTATAGAGATATCTCACTACTACAAACATTCCATAACATTTCATCTAACATAATTTTAATAATATTGAAGACATGTGCAGAAGAAATAGTTGGAGATTATCAGTGCGGATTTTGACGAAATTGATCAACAACGAATCAGATTTTTACCATTCAGCAAATATAAAAAAGTGGGAACATAATATGATGATTCATCAATCATACAAAGATTTAAAAAGGCCTTCCACTCAGTTCAAATAAATACGTTTTGTTAAATAATAGTTAAGTTTGTGATACACAAAAAAACTTGTAAAGTAAAGTGAGGTATGTTTGACTGATATGCTTGGCGGGGTACGGGTTGGATGTCACTTATCAGTTACTTTCTAAATACCAGGTAATTTGTTGCAAGAAATGCAGAAATTTTTAGAAGCTAGTAAGGAAATAAGTTTAGAGGTAAACGCTGAAAAGTCTAAGTATATGAATACATGCATAACACAAATTGGAGACAATAATCTAGAGATTACTGCAAACAACATATAATTTGACAGAGTTAGTGAGTTTAAATATTAAGTAAAAATTTTAACTACCAATAACGATATAAGATTGGAAATTAGGAAAATAATACAGTCTGGAAATGCATGCTTTTACTCGGTCTGTAAGTTGTTGATATCTCACTTTCTTTCAAGGAATGTAAAACTCAGAATATAAAAAACAATAATTTTACCGGTTGTTTTCTATGAGTGTGAAACGTGGTCTCTTACCTTACATGACAAAAACATATCTTAAAAAATAAGGTGCTTCGGAATATATTTGGTCCAAAAAGGGATAAGTCTACTTGGGAGTGGAGGAGGTCACATAATTACCAGTTACATACCCTGTACTCGTAACGAGGCATTGTTAGGATTATAAAGTCCCGTATATTACAGTGGGCAGGAGATTCAGCTCAAATGGAAGCTTCTAGAACCTTGCTCAGGATACTGACTAGAAAAAAAATGGGAACGAAACCTAGACGCAGATGGGAGTATAACATTAGAATGGATCTGAAAGGGGTAGAGTGTATTGAAGGGGTTTGGATAGAACTAGCTCAATACAGGGATAGGTGACGTACTTTTGTAAGTGCGACAATGAATTTTCGAGTTCCTAATGCCATCCATTAAGTAATTAAATATAAAAATAAATAAAGGATTTACGAGATTGGAGTCATATCGGTGAGGAACATAAGACCAGATAAACTTAGCTAGGATGCAACGCTGAAAGCCTTCATAAACTGAATGTCTAGCAAATGTTATCTTGTATTTATTTGCGTCCCTTTCCTAATTAGAGTGGCTCAAAATTTTTCAGGATTCAATTTAACTTGTTAATTGAAATACTAATTCAATAATGCAAATATGGCCTCAATCATTCCCATGAATTTAAGGAACATTTTTAGTTTATTCAACCTCAAAATCGTACGTTTCAAAGTTTTGTAAGGAGATTTGATCTATTTAAGGATGCAGAAAGTATTAAAGGTTTCTAAAAGCATAAATGTCGTATTTGGTCTTGCATACACCAAAATATATTTAGTTGGGATAGAAGGGTACGTGAGGAAAGGCCATTATTTTTGCAGTTTTCATAGAAAACTTTTTTTTTCGACAGAAATAAATCAAATATTGCTCCAGTAGGAACCGAGTTTAATTTTCTAAACAGTTCCTAGATATTTTCATGAGCATATAAACATTTGTTGAAAAACATTTTGGATGAAGAGAAAAAGTTCTCATAAAATTCTACGACACCCTTGATTGATATTTAATAACTATTGGCATTACCATGTAAAGAAAATTAATCTCTTTATTTAAACTGGAGAAATATTTGATTTATTTTACAGAAACAAATAACTTCCTATAAAGATTACAGAAATACTGCCCTTAACTAGCAGTCCCTATACCATCTCTCATTAAAGATCTCAAACGATGTGCAAAGTAATTAATAAAGTATCATTTTTTAGGACGAAGCGATCGTTTTAATCATAGAGAAACTGTGTGAGTCAGGAATGTTTCCATTTGATACTAATTATAGTGAGACGTTTCCATATATATGCCCGTTATAAAGGACACACACCCTAGCTTTATAGTTCATAAAGTCTTCATTATGTTAGTAAGCACGAGGCTAGAAGGCCAAGAGCGATCCTTAGGTAAATTATATCCTACTCTAAGTCAAACAGAGGATACAGGTATCTTCTCACCGTAATTGACTTCTATTCCAAATAGATGTGGCCCGTACCCGTCAAGGCTAAGGTGGGGAAGAACTTTACTGCAATAATGGTGCCCGTATTTCTACAGGTCACGTCTCATTGGCTCCCTGCCATACGTCATCTGCAGACAGACCGAGGAACAGAGCTTTACATTGCCGAATTCATGGTTATAATGGGCAGAAAATGATTAGATATTACTCCTCGTATGGTAGGGGCAAGGCAGTCGTCAAGGAGCGTGGATGTATGTATAAGATTTACCACTGAGTGATTGTATTAATGGATCAATATTTTCGAATCTTACTCCATAAATACTATAGAATTGTTCACTTTATTATTAAGATGATAACAATATATGTAAAGAATAACATTCTTCTACGTACCATCTTCTTGTGTTCCAAGATGATAGATAATGCGCTATATAAACACAAAGAGTTATTGAACGTATCAGCAAGAATAAGAACGTTATCGCAAGATGTTATACAGAAAACTAGCAGGTAAGATTTTTCAAACACGTAAAGTGGTCGAGATGAATCCAATAAGGTTTTTCCATGGAAGCCACGAATGGTAAACCTATTCCAGGAGAATTATAGGCCTGTGCTCAAAAATTAGGAAAGGTATTTAATCTGGAGATGAGGCCTACGTATAATGGGCTATGCATGGGTTAGAATCTATGCACGGCTACTAGATCTATATCAAAAATATTCTAAAACATTTAAAAGAAAAATAACATACGAGTAGTCTAATAGGACCATAAATAACAGAACACAGATAGTCTACTATAAATAGCTCTTGCCTGTGATTAGCTGTTAAAAATAGCCCAGGCTCAGTATAGTGTTGCCACCCCACCCCCTAACCCCCTTTCCACATCCGTAATTTATTCCCCGCGCCGTTCGTTCCTGATTTTTTATGTGTGCTTATTAAATTTTAATATGTGCCACAGCCCCATTAGATTTTTGCCACATTGTCCTATAGTTTTCGATGTTTGCCCGTTGGTTTTTTATGTGTGTCCATTGGTTTTTTATGAGTGCTGATTGGATCGTATGTCTGGGTAGGATTGGGACTGACGTGAGATTTTTTTAATTTATTGGCTTGGGAATTTTTGATTTATTGGTGGGGGGACGTGCAGACCATGGCGTTGGGCACTTCTCCCGCAACGTCCCTTAAAATGTCGGCATCTCTAGTGAGTACGGGCGCGTGCAGGACGAACATCTCCCGACGGCCGTTTAGCATAGAGTGTAGCAATGGTTCTCTGTCGCAGGACTCTGAATTTATTTTGTGTCGCAGCCCTCCCCCTTACCCCATCTATTTGGCAGTGGGTTTTCTCGGTGACGTCATTGAAATCCTGGCACCAGTTTGGCGGATCAAAAAGACAAGTCTAGACAGGAATATATCATGTACTTGAATGATATAGCAATGAGTTTTCCTTGATGACTCATACATGCCGCCAGTTTGGCGGATCGACATGTCGAGACAGAAATAGATTGTGATCTTGAAACTGTGAGGTCATTGAACATGTTCATTCTTGGTGCCAAATTGGTGGCTTGACAATTCAAGACTCGAATTAGGCTACACGACGTGAAGGTTTTGCGTGAATAAAACACAATATTACAAACATATATTTATTATACATTAAAGGTTTCACAAACATATATAATATTTATTATACACTTTACAGAAATGACGCATATATTCGTTCATACGTTTTTCTACAGTGTTTCTTACATGTATTGGTAAAATTGTTTTTAGTTCACAATCCAATATGTAATAGTCCAAACCGACGACTTGGTGTGTATAGTAGGTAGCACTGATAAAATCTAGGTTTATGATGTGTGTTTCCACCATAAGCTCTTAGAGATCGATGACATCCGCTAATTCTGTTAGCGTGTTGCATACATCCATGATGAATGTGTCGATCACATCATTGCAATATCGTGTCGACCACATATCCCGTCGTCGACGGCGACGTCGATGAGGTCCCACACATCACAAAGACTTGACCAGCTAGGTGCTAGATAGGCGACCCGTTTGAGCCCAGCGTCTTGTTTCTCGCTGGTGACGACCATATGGTCACCGCACATGCGTCTCAGTGAGCTTTCATGATTAGTCAGACTACTCTTCTGAGGAGGTTGCGTGTTGATGAAAATCTTTGATATGACCGACTTGTAGTTAACCAGTTCTTGCCAATCTGTACGGTTAAACGAGGCACAATCCCCTCCGCATTTTTCTAGGTGGACATAGGGCATAAAGTTTTTCTTGACAATCATGCCAACGATGACTCGTTTGGAGTCGACTTCGTCCAGTGGAAACAAAGTGTTGAAAATACTGGTGATGGCGAGTGGCTTCATCAGCTCTACTTTGCGGGTGCAAAGTCTTTCATGATGATTGATTGCTTCAATGACTGTTGTGATTATGTACGGCACGCCGTCGGGATGCCTCTTTTATAGGGGAAGACAGGAGGGACGGAAGGACCCTAGTGGGTTGAAAAATGTGTTGTCATATCTCATCACGTTAGCGTCGTTGTATGTATGATTGGTGGGTAAGAATAGGGCTAGGAAAGTTTTCACTGGAATATTTTGGGTGCGATAGAGAAAGTACATGAGGTGGAAATGACCGCAAACTTCTGAGGCTATGCTTTGAAGTTGTATCGTGCTATGAGACGTGCGGGAAGTGTTTTTGCTTATAGATGCCAGATGTGACTTTATACGGGGAGTAAAACCATAGCTGTCAAAATAATCTCTCACGCCATTCTTGTCGATAAAAATGGTGACTCAATGCGTCCCAGGCTTGGTGTGTGAATCCGTGTTGATGAAGAGAGCAGCAGGGTGGGCTATTCTTGTGGGTAGTTGATCAGCAGGGAAAACACCCGATCGTACAGAATGGGAACATTGCTTGTTTTCAGCGTACGTCTTATGATGTGCGTGTCCATCTTCAATCATCCAATCTCGAAGTCCCCAAACAATAGAGGCCAAACAGGAATTCCAAACAGAGCTATGTGCCATGCACATGGTGCGGCCCAATTTAAGTGTTTTCAAAGAAGAACAACCTCTGTCATACAGATCAACGACAGGTGTGGGCGTGTATTTGGTTAGACAATTTTTCATTTTTGCCCCCTTGTCTTAGACGGTTTCTGCACGCGTTGTGGTATTGTAGATGAGAGATTTGAGCAGGCTGTAATCCAAATCACCGCTATCCCAGGGAATACCGTGCTGTTTATTGACGATATAGTCTGCTTGTTTTTAGCAGCGCCTTATATTTCCTCGATGCATTAAGTCGGTTTTAAAACCCAATGTTGTAGTAATGTACCTCATACAGATAAAACACTCAGTTGATTGACGATAAAATCTATGCTCTCGTGGATGAAGCTCTGGAAATCTAGAATGACGTTCATGATTTAAATGACGATGGTAAGGGGCGTGAAGTCACATATATTAACTCCCATAATCAGTCACGACGTTTCTGTTCTTTTCGATGGTGATGATGTTGGAAAACTCCCCATACAGTTGACGGTTTCGGTGAGAGCTCTGGTGAAGCTCAGATCGAGGCTCAGAGAACCATGCTTAGTAAAAGTTCGATGTGATGTCATGTGGGGGAACATATAAGTAGTGAGATAGAAAGCCATGAGATGATATCCCTTATGGAAGGCTTGCTGTGTGATGTCGCTACATTCGTTCATGAAATGGATACCCATTCCTGAAAAGTGTGTGGTAAAACATGACTCAGTTGCCGTTCGAAAAATCTGTCTGTAACGGTTTTGACGGCACTTGTTTTCCAACCACCTACACCGAAAAATGGTCCATGCCGTAGGTTTGCAAGTTGAACGGGTTCTTGGTGGCGTCTCCGTGTAATGCAGCCTTTGATACAAATCCCACGATGCATCGTTTGGGTAACTGCTGTCCCGTGAATACGTTGTCAAGTGATTTCCATTGCACACCCGTAGGCATAGTGAGTGTTTTTACTTCCACGCGGGAAATGGGATACTTTGCGGGACTGACGTTTAATGCTTTGACATGTGACAACAGTATTGAAGGTGCTACTTTGACACGTCGCACTAGAAGACAGGATTCAAAGATGTGAATCTTAAATTGCGGGATTTCAGGGACGGCCATAAGACTAAATCTCTCTCTGAAACGTACCAACTTGTCTCTGAGGTCGGTGCCGTTTAAAAGGTATTTATATTGGTTAAACACATCACCGTATTGATACCCCAAAATATCCACCGTCTTACTTTTTGCAGTGAGTCTGCAAAGAGTCTCAAACACATTGTTGCCAGCGTTAACGTCCTCAAAGTTTCCGTGGCTGTCTGTGATCCACAGACCGCTAGTCAAATGTTTTATTTTGAATTCACTGTGGTAATTGAGCAGCGTATCAATGTAAGATCTATAAGCATACGTGTTGCTGGGCGGTGATATTATTTTTTGGTTTAAAAACACATCCACCTGTGTGAATAGCGAACGCAACCAGTCGTTGACGGGAGCGATTTGATCCAACTCAGTGAAGCGCCCCCATCGGGCTTCATGATAGCCGCCCTGAGATAGAACATGGTCTGTGAAAGATCGATATAGAACTCGCCTTGACCGGTAACGGTAAATTCGATGGGCGAATCATCGGTGAGGGAAGATAAAGGTTTGTACAGGATCCATTGTCTACTTTCAAGACTGGTTTGCGTGGGTGGAACGGAAAAGAAGTTGAGTTCACTGCTGGCACTCTCGCAAGACTGGGGGTGTAGAAACGACCTTTCAACTGAAAATACCTACCGCTTCTTTCTTGATTTTTTTACGTCGGGCAACGACAGGAGACTGACGTCAGTGCTTCTTACGACGGCCTTTATAGCCTGAGCCAGACATCAAATTATCAATCTTCTGCTCACACTTACGTTTCAGGTTTGTTCTATCCTAGCCGACACGCTGGCGTAGAGCCTTTTTGTAAGGACGACGCTGATTGGCGACTTTGAAGAGCACGTCGATACCCATATACAGCGTCTGTTTTCCAATGACTTTAGGACCGCTTTTCAACAATGGTACGATGCTCTTGAAAAGGCCGCTGAAAAAACTCCCTATTCCATGTACGCGTTGATAGAGAACATTGTGGTAGATCAAAGATATTCCTTTTCCAGCCTGGATGACGTAGTATCTTTGGTAGGGACAGTTCATGTTGAGCAGCGTCGAAAATGAAGTTTCATTCACACTTTTCCAAAATTTTTATTTAGCACCGCGTCTTAATACCCGTTCGGTTTATACGCTTATGTAATAATTACGCTAATGGGTTAGGAATTAGGAAGGTTGAATATAGAGGAAGTGAACCCGCATTTGGGTGGAGGGAGAGTGGAAAACCATTTAGGAAGAACCCCCTCCAGTTCACCCGACCGAGATTCTAAACTCAATCACCCCGTCCTCGGCAGTCGAGCTCAACACGACTAGCGCGTTAGCTAACTACGCCACCAAGGCGAGTGATTTTACAAACTCTAATGGTACATGTTCATCCATGTTTATACTTATATTGATTTCTAGGCTTTTTATTTCCCTTTTAAGTATGGGCACGTAGTGCAACAGAGAATAGCTAACTGTCTTATGTATGCCGTAGAGATAGTTTGTGTTGTTGATACCAACGATACGTAAAAGCGGCACCACAATGTCACCCATGGTCTGAGGATCGACGATATCCGTGTGGATGTACATTTGTTAGGGCAAGCCTAGTATAATATTGGCTGCGTACGGTGACTTTTGGAATTTTATCAGATAAGTCTTTGGATCGAAACCAAGCTGTAGACTTAGTTGACGAGATAGGGCCAGCAGCTGTATATTTGGTGAAGAAGAAATAATATCCACTTTTTTTACTTTGTGTACTTGAATACAACTCCGAAATCCCCTTTAAACGCCTCTACATCGTTTAGGGCTCTCGTAACGCTTTTCAACAGCATTTTGGATTTGATAATACGCACACTGTCACAAACTTAGAGTTTTGGCTTACTATTCGAGTTTGGGCACCGCTTGCTATACAGATTATCTCTGACTTGAAGCACATTGGTTTCTGAAACATCTACAGGCGCCATCTTGATACTGGAATGTTTTGCGCCATTGTAAGAGAGATCTTAGAGGTTTACGGCCACTTTGTTTGAATATGTACTGAAAAGCGTCCCTCACGACGCTCCCCATCTTAGAGGGAAGCGTCCTCACCCAGGCCATCTTGCTAAACACGTCGATGACGGTGAGCAAGTACACAGCACCGTCATTGTATTTGCTGAGACTTCGCATATCGTTGAGATTGGCTTGCCGGAGATCGTTTATGCTTTTTTATCACAGGTTTTTGTAGCGTATAAGCGTCCTACGCGCAGGGCCATTCTCATACTTTGGCTGGATCTCTCTTGGCCTTTATGAGAGACGCCAACCATGCAAATTCTGCAGGACGAGAAGGGTCGTAGTAGATGTCGGCTAAACGGTCCATTAAGCTCGGAAAGGCAGCCACCTGTTTTCGTCCACCCATTTCAGTTTCTTCTTCTTAGGGCGTTGCGATGGTGTAAGAGGTTGGTGTACGGGATTTCGGAATTCTAATGAGTGCCAAGCGTTTCAAGCTTACAATAAATTCTTTAGGGACTTTTATATTTTGGAGCTTCATGAGAAAATCTTGCCACCATGACGTCTCACTGTGTCTTCTTGATCTGACCAGATCGTTGACAAAATCCAAAATATTGGATCCATGGAGAGGCGTATCGTGAATACTCACTTCCCCGTTTGCGTCCCAAGAGATACCACTTTGGGAAATAATATGTTATAGTAAAAGTTTGTCTTTTTTACGTGTCTGTACGGGTACAGTATCGAGTACGGCAGAGATGGAAAGTATTGAAATTTCAAGGGTGGTTGTGGCGGTATTTTCAGGTGGTGGAGTGTGCTGACTAAAGTGC
Source organism: Timema bartmani (assembly GCA_902151455.1). Lineage (NCBI taxonomy): Eukaryota > Metazoa > Arthropoda > Insecta > Phasmatodea > Timematidae > Timema > Timema bartmani. The sequence goes on along the minus strand of CABFWB010001109.1, from coordinate 126,759 downwards.
AGATAAAGCTGTAGCACTTGTTTGTATAAAGTCCATTTAGACTTGTCAAGTTTTGAAGCGAGGATTTTTTCAATTTTCTTGTCCAGTCATGAGACCACTAGATTTTTGGCCTATGCCACTTGTTGGTGGTGTTGACCATAAGGGTGTAATGTTTCCAATGAAACCAATATCATCTTTTCAGGGTATTCCATTATCTACTTGTTGAATAAAAAACTGAGGATATTACTGATTAATGGGGCAAAAAGTAAGGGCAGGAACACTCCTCCTTTTTGAACGAGTAATCATCATTTCTTCCAGCTGTCTCCTCGTTTAACCAGCTTGCATAATATCTGCTTGTAAGCATGTAACTTTTTCTTCTGCGCATTTTTCAACGGCACCCTCCCTTTTAAAGTCCTGTGTGCACACAGGCAAAAAGAGTCGAACAGTTTATCGTCTGCTGTTTTCAGCAAGGCAACACGTTGCTGCTGGTTCATGCGATACATCGCACGCAACAGAGGGGCTTGCTCCAGCACTTTGGGACTCATGGTTATGAAATTATCTGTAATCGGAAAGTGTCGGTGTTTTTATAGCTTTTGCGTGGTAAGTACACGCAACACCCAACCTCTGAGCGGGTTCTATATCTGAACCATTCGGATGTACCTTGCTTGAAATATAACTATATATATCCGTGGGGAGAACTTGTAGCATCAGCGTAAGCCTCTTGTATCACACAGGGGTTTTCAGGACAAACTTGACGTGCAAAGTTTTGAATCTGAGCTTTACCTCTGAGAGTTTTAAAAGCACGATATAGTGCGCGTTTAAGGAAATGTCTCTAGAGCCGTTGCCCTGGTGGAATATATTTTGTGAAAGGTACATGACGCTAATATTTTGATGATCGTATCCTTTGCTGAAAAGATCGACGAACACTTCGTTGACTTCACGCATCGGGTCGTCGAGGATAATCGGTTGATGATAGTCATTACAGTCGCCATCCAATTCCGGCAAGTCCTTAAATAATATTAAGCGGGGACTTGGCCCATCTTGTTCGAATCCCGGTTGCCATAAAGCATGATACCAGGTAATTTTATCAAATGTAACCTCACATATTGTGTCCAAGTGACGGATAAAGTCGACTAAAAAATGTGACATTACACAGCCGGAAGGACCACTGATGATGGCTGAAAATGAATGTTTAAACTTGTCCTTATTGTTTGAGAATGAGATTATTAGCTAAATGAACTTGTATTTATAAGATAGGAGGGAGGGATGTAGTCGTTAAAAACACAAACATAATGGTTTTATAATATTTATTCACACAAACATAAAAGTTTCAGAATATAGCTCACACCATAAAATTAATACTTGGAATATTTATTAATACATTGTTATAGAATATATCTTAAACCTTGAAGTATATAATACATGTTTAGGTGTAGACGAAACAATAAACAATTTCTGGAGGTCGTAGCGGGAATAATGGCCTCGGTACTAAATATCTAATCTAATTTACAAAGTCCAGTTTAAAGACTATTTGAATATGTAAATACACACAGAGATGGTTTCATATGTACAAGAAAAAAATGGATTATAATTAAAATAAATAAATACAAACATCTAATTCTATTTTACTTGAAATAATCACGTAGGTGAATGATTGTACTGCTGGATAAAAAATATAAAAACAGTAACCCGAGTGCATAAAATAAATCATAAAATTATGTATGTTTTCATGAAGAAAAAATATGAAAAAATATTCTAAAATCTTTGAGAAATGCTATTTCAGTGGAACTGTCTAGAGTGAAATAAATAAATATGAGTATTCAGCCCGTCTAAATGATCAACTTTTAGTCGTGGCGAGGGCATTTACAAGACTCTGATACCCAAATGGCAACGTATTATAACCATCCGTTATACATCGTTTGGTGTACATTGGCTGGTAAACGTTAGTCTGCGAAACGATACATACAGTCTCAATACCTTTTCTTACAATTTTGTGCGGGATCTTTATGTAACTTTCCACACCCTGTTCAGTGACTATCGCCTTCAAAACGTCAAAATTAACGTCGTTCTGGTTGCCGTAGTTTATAGTGATCCTGCGAACCTTGCACACCGTTTTTATTTTGGCAGGATCACCACCAACACAAACTCGGTACGTGTAATTCTTGGAGCCACCAGCTACAAAGGTGATAATATAGCTTCTAGGACCGTAATCCTGAATTTCGTAAGTGAGGTACCCTAAAAAGTCTCCGATAGTTGGACTCCAATCGCTGGGGCGTTCCGTGAATAGAACGATATCTGTATCGTGGTACAAAACGTGGTCCTCCAATTTTTCAAGGATGGTGTATAAGTGCAACCTAGCCATAGCAGTCGTGTAGTATGCCACCGCGACACTCGTGTTAGGGCTAGTGCGTAACGCGTCACGCGTATCCTTTTAATTGAGGAATCATCATTAACATCAATGACGCTGTCCGTGGTGATGTACGGATCCATCAGATACTTGTGGTTGCCCTGATAGTCGTCGACAACGGATACGTGTGGTAAATCGGGTCTTTACTCAAACTTTCCCCATGGTGAATTTAAAAAGAGTTTAGACATTGTGCGGAGACCGGGGTTTTTACAAACAGATTTGAAATAGATTTTACCCCTTCATTTTCCTCATAATGTTTAATACAAGCTAACTTCTCATCTTATGGAATACACCACTCTGGCTATCCGTTGGCTTCTTATTTAATTTTCTAAAAAGTATCAATATACCTGTGAAACAATCTACCAGAACGTGTCAGACGATCTTAAACAGATACATCGTACTCCCACACTTCGTTTACGGCTTCAACGATGTGGCCTTTCTTAACGGCTTTCCGGACCTCGTCAATCACCCAGATGCTTGTCAGCCAGCAATCTTTCTTGTCGTTGTGATGACATGCGCCTTGGTTTTTTTCTTCCCCGCACTTACTGCACAAGATGAACATTAATTTGTCGTGCATTCGTGTAGGCAATACGGGCACGAATAATCTCGCGGAGGCGTCACGGTAGCTTTGGCTATGCCTTCTACTTGATCCACAGACGGATAATTTGGTTCCAAGTGAATTTTGGGGTGGCCGATAGGATATTTTTTGTACTTACAAACGTACGGATACAATGAACACACGTCCACGTACTTTTTATTCTCTTCACCAGAAAGATCTGCTTCGTGGAAGAGTTTGATACAATTTGTACGCCCGCTAAAGAATGCATCACTGGGACTGAGGGGCTCCTTGCTGTACACCTTGTGCTGGAGTACAAATGGTTTCAAGTCCTTCTCTATACGTTTCATAGCATTAAATATACACTCCCACATCTCTACGACAATGTAGCCGGCTCTCTTAAATATTTCCACGCAGACCATGGTCACTTCGTAGCGCGTGTCCATGGTCTCGTGGCGGATGTTTTTGATAGGTTTAGTGCTGTCTGGATAACAGAGAGGGCACCCGTGCTAATAACAGCCCCAGAACTGGAAGACGGTTGTGGTATCTCCAGCGCTAACAACGCCTTCTACACGTCGCCTTAATACATATTACTCGCAGCCGTTGCTAACATGAAGAATAGAGAACCGCGTTGATGGACCTCCCAGCAAAGACATTGTACATCGACGTGCCTCTGTTAGTCCGCACACCGGTAGCCCCCGTTAGGGATAATACTGATGGTAATATACATAAGGCGACTACGACGGTAAACCAACATGGACACTCCCGCGATTGTACACGCCTCTCTGAAAGGATCCACCTTTGCTTTTTCAATGAGCATATCTTTAAGCATTAGGCGGGCCTTCCGTAGGATCTCTACATCTTTCTCGCAATACAGTTCCAACTCGCGGCTAAAATCAAAGACATGATTTTCTTTGACCAGTGCATCATACCACTTCTCAAAGTGCTCCTTTCCATCAACAAACATCTCGCCGATGCCATTGTCCTCCTTTGGCGACAAGGCACCCCAATACCGAGAGTTTTCTTTATTTATTGAAAAAATGGGGGGAATGTCCCTTGGACAAAATCTCGTCCAAGCTGAATGTCTTTGGTATCTTGGACAACACAATCGGGAGAAAGTTCAGCGAGTCAATATAGTGGAGTGGGCCGTAACGCATGGACATGATTTTCCCACCATTCATTATGAGTTCTGGAGTCCAATTTTTTGCATCTATCATGCATTTTAAAATAAAATTTCCATCATAGCCCTTCGCATTTTGGGCTCGGATGGTGATGTCCTTAAATGTTGTTGTTTTAATTTTCTCGAAAAATCTGAAATATTGGGCCATTGTGGCATCACCCTTGAATATGCGAGTCCTGTTGCCCCCGCATTTGGTGCAGTAATGGTAATTTCAATCGATATGAAGGCAGTCCTTGCAACACGTCTGCACGATGCATAGATTCGGCTCGTGCAAGCACGTTTTGGCCGCACCTTGAAGAAGAGTTTCTTGTCTGCATTAAAAATTATAGAAAACGAACACGAAATTTATCTTTTACATTGATGGCTTGTATGGGGCCTACTTCATGTAGCAGAAATGATCAAAAGCACGATGGGTCTCGCATACTCTACAAAAAGTGTCATAACATCTGTGTGACTAATATGATATTTCCACACTGTAAAATGGCCCGCATACCTCACAAACCTTTTTTACATCACACACTGACCTGTTAACCCTACAAACACAGCGACGTTTATGGTTATTAAAACAAGTTTGGTTTGTGAACCAACGCCCACAGTATTTACACGTCACAGTTCGAGTTACACTGCAGACCGCTTTAGCGTAGCACTTTTTGCACGTGGATTCGCATTTGTGTACGTTATTTGTGTTGAACGGCACACGAAACTCTCGACAAAAGTACCCGCACTTAAATGTGGCTCTCAAGGATTTTATGACATCAAAATGGTTTTTCTTATCGTCGTGAAAATACAAATCCTGGTAGCCCTTAAAGGAATATTTGGAGGGCGTAGGCCCCTCATATAGAACTTGTCTCCCCCAACGTCCTCTGAACACAGTGATTTTGTATTCGGTGAGCTATGTTTGAAATAGTTTCAGTTCAGTGATTCCACCACCTTTCAAACAATTCACAAGGGCATCACGGCATAGTTCCTCTTTTTTGAGTTTTTGAAAAGGACAACCAATTTTGATTTTTCTAAAGGTTTTCACGTCCATGCATTCCAGCTTTCTTTTATTATCACATATAACTTTGGCTACATTCAACCCACGGGCAAGGCAAAGTGTGTCGTCATTTTGAATCGTATTGATTTATTTTGCTATTACGGCTATATGTGCTAGCGGGAGAGAGTTTATCACATTTATGATTACCCCTCCACCGCGGCTCTTTAAAGTGATATAACTTGCCATATAAGGGGGACGAAGTGATGAACGAAGCATTGCTTTGTAACACTCGTTCTATATTAGAGAGCACAGCCTGCACGTAAAACTAAATGACACAAATACTCTTCTTGATGAGGAGTCTGTGCTGTCTAATAGCAGACCTACGTGATCCCCCGCACTAAAACCGTGATCCTAGAGATGCCCTAGCAAAGCATTGATTTGCTCCTCGAGTCAGGTGTGAGCGTCACAATCACTCTCTGGCGTCTCTAATTATATGATAAATTCACACTTGTTATAAAAAACGCTTTAATTACTTAATTATCTCCTCGACGATTCGAAGAGATATTCCTTGAGACAACCCTCCACAAACCTGATTTAACGGTCCACTAACTCCCGGCCGTGATGTTGATGATGGTACCGCCACCACCATATCCATGACTTGATGGGTATGTATGCTTCCTGGCTGCCTCGCCCCTAAACCACCGGCTTGCTGGAAGACGCCCGCAGGTGGCAAACCTCCCGCCATCTGAATAGGGGCAGTGGAGGTTGGAGCCTGAACCGCATCTTTCCCACGGATTGGACAGGCATCTCCAGTATCCATTTGAGCTTAAACACAAAAGTTTTAATTCAAACTAACTTCAAAGTAAACATTTAAAATATAATTCTTCCAGGCATATTAAGTTTAAATTATTTATTTTCTGTAAGCTTACGCATTTTTTCTCTTTAAATGCTACAACTAATATATAATACTTTTAAATTTCAAACTAATTTTGGTATTAATATAATATGTTAATACAATTTTCCCTAAACATAATTGCTTTAAATGATACCAACATACGTAAAGTGTGTGTAATAAAATCTACTTGAATCATAAAGTAAGTTAAAACTACTGTTCTTGCAAGCTATAAATCAAACAAATTATCATAAAATTGGGTTTTTCAAATGGCTAAAGCAAAGATGTAAATAGTTATAACATAATTTCCCTGTTTAATTATTATGTCGATATATTTTAATGACTGTAAAAATATCTGGCTACTAAAACCTCTTGAAACAAATGCCTTGCACCATCTCCCAAAGACTCGGATCATTATTTTTCATGTCATCTCTTCATATACGTTATAATCTAACTTGATACTAGGACAGGTATAAAATAGAGTCAATTGCAGTTAATTTATCACTATGAAAGATTAAACCATCATTTTCATCCATGCCGAGAATCGAACCCGGCATCTTTGTCTCAACAAACAAATTATCATGCGCAATATACGGTTCTCTCTCTATATTTAATAACCGGCTAAAGCAATAATATAATTTCTACGGTTAATTATTATGTCGGTATACTTAAACACGTTGAAACACTATATTAGTTTAGTTTTAAAATCATATACCCTCAGCAGAATGTCAAATGGACTGTTTCTAAATGTCAACGCCATCTGTTAGATCGAAACATTAACAACTAACAGTAGTTCGAAATTGCCGTTTTCTAGATGCCAACGCCATCTGATAGCTCAATTTTTAACTAAAGCTCTACAGGCAAAGTGAAATAGTGGTTGTTTGGGGAGAGATAGAGGGAAGCAAAGAAATCTTGTGTCATAATTTGTCTATTTCTAATCTAATGACTATAGTATTGTTACTTGTAGATGGTACCTTTTTATACAAATTTAGAACATGTTCTTTAATAGTGAAATAGTGGCAAACTTACATATTAGACGATCTATCGCGTCCAATTCACCCTAAACATTAGACACCCCGCAGACAGCCTTTCCATAGCATGAGTCAGGGACCGGTGAGACGGAGTTTGGAGCTGGGGGTATACCGCTGACAGCTTCAAGGAGATGGATTCTGGGTCCACCTTCAGGCCATCGTCCAACCCATATTGATCTCAGTAATTTGAAATTAATAAATACTTATTAATTACTATCGTTGGGAAAAAAAACATTGCCAATTCTTTAAAATCTATAGCATGACGCTAATTACCCATGGGCCAGTTGTCATCTGCCAGGCCAATTCCTCTCTCGCTAAAAAAAACACCAAAGTGTTAGGACTATTGAACACTGCCGGTTGAATGATGGCTGCAGGCGCCAGCGGTGCATCTTCTTGACATTCTATCAAATGAGGAAATACCTCTTTACGCCAAAGACGTAATGAGCAAAATAGCTACCATTAAAATATACAAAACGCTTTAAAACATACTTGAATTTATCCAATTTTTCAGTGCGTCGAAACTCATTTAGATGTTTATTCAGCGCAATTATTAATTATAATAACCGAATGTAATAATTTCAAGGTCTATTTATAGTCGTTTCAACGGGGTGTGTTGCATGTAAAGGTGTAGGTTTCTTATTGGTCAATGATATTGTTTCCTCATCGGTGATTGCCCGATTCATGTAAAACAACATGGATTTCAAGCCACGCTGCAGTCGTGCTCACGCGTCCGGCGAACGTGGATGTGCTACCCCCCTTGTGGCTAAGGGACACAATATGCCAAGAAGGACCACTATCCACATTCTAAGGTCATGTTTATTTTTCCAACCACGCAAATGTGGGTACTATTCTTGGCATTTGACGTAAGGGGGAAGGGGGCTCAAATCCTTAATAGTGTTGATAGGTCAACAAAATAAATACTTTTATTCCGAACAAACGCTAATTACTTTATAAATTCAATTATGCTTGTAGCATTTCACATTTCAATCCAAAGATAATGCCGGTACATATCTCACTCTTAGACGGGAGGTGGTAGGGGCTCAAATCCGTAATAGTGTTGGTAGGTCAGCAAAATAAATACGATTATGTCGAACAAACGCTAACTACTAATACAATAATGTTTGTAGCTTTTCACATTTCAACCCAGTGTAAATGTCGGTAAATTTCTAATGTCAAACTAGGAGATCAAATCCCTACTTTGGTTAGTAGGTTGACCAAAAAAATACTTTTATTTTGAACAAACGCTAATTAATTTATAAATACTAAAATGCTTGTAGCTTTTTACATTTCAACCTTGCACAAATGCAGGTACATCCCTGTAAAATGATTAACAACCACTAATTTTATTATTTTCGTGGCTGTCTTTTTAGACCAACATTTTAATTTCAACTCATTAACTAGGGCTTACTTGCGAAAAATAGGCCCCTGAATGAGCTTTAATAAGCACATTTGATCCGAAGCCTTCAGAGGGATACAACCCGATGTGTCAAGAGGACCTTACTGTGACACTATTAAGTCAAGGGGTGGGGCGGGTTAATAACTCTTCAATCGGGTCATTGCTACCCGCTTTCAACATTTGTGACTAAAATAAACAAGTTTAGGGTTAACGACTCTCGCTAAGGGTTCAATGATATCCTCCAGGTTGGTTGCGGCATTAAATGTTCCCTTTTCAATGTGTCCTAACCCCGAGAGATTTGACACACGAGAAGGGGTGGTGGAGTGAGGGGTAAAGTGAAAGGAGTCTTGTGGCAGCGAGCCATTGACAGCTGCTCACACTCTACGCTAAACGACCACTGGAAGAGGTTCGTCCTGCACCCTCCCGCGCTCACTAGCAATGCTGACATTTCATGGGACGTTGCGGGAAGAGTGACAGATGCCATGGACTGCACGTTCCCCCACAATAAATAAAAAACTCCCACGTCAGTCCCAATCCTACCCAGACATACGATCTCGTGGGCTCTCAT
>CABFWB010001109.1:91569-117670 GCA_902151455.1 Timema bartmani | reverse complement strand
TGGGCTCTCATAAAAACCAATGGACACACATAAAATAAACGGGCACGCATCAAAAACTAATTGGTACACACTAAAAACTAATGGGACAAAAATCTAATGGGGCTGTGGCTCACATTAAAATCTAATATGCACACATACAAAATCAGGAACGAATGGCACGGGAAATAAATTACAGATGTGGAAAGGTGGCAGGGGGTGGGGTTGCAACACTGTACTGAGCCTGGGATATTTATGACAGCCAATCACAGGCCAGAGCTATTTATAGTACCCTCTCAGCGTCCTGTTCTATATGGTCCTACAGGACTACTAATAAGTTTTTCATTATTTGTTTATATACAGCTAAAAATTACCTGCTACATTCATCTGGAGGAATAGAGACAGTTTTGTCAATATTTTTTTTCTACTTATATAAGGTGTATCAATCATTCGTATTGTAAAAGATGAAGATAACAAACTTATAGAATAAGTCTGGTAGGAAAGAGAAATAACATACACAAATAGCTTTCACTTGATAAGATAGTGGGACTTTCCACACGGCCAGCATTCATCAGTTTGAACAGAGAGTGAATGCACACGGTCAACATTAATATAGCCAGCATTAGCCTAATGGGATTGAGAAGGAAAGTACACAACCAGTATTTGTTCATTCTAGTTCTGGGCATTCACCCGCCTACTCCTGCTCACTTATTAGACCCTGCGCACACTATTTTGTTCCTGGAGACTCTCCTACACAAACATAGGTAACCAATGTGCCCAGAAGATACTATGTTTGCCAGTCGACTGAGAAGCATTCTTACACATCATATGTGACTTATCATCAACACGTTCATTTACTTACAAATCAAAATCCGCCCACTTCTTTAGTTAGACAAAGGAGCCTTAAAACGTTATTAATGATATTGTAAACAAAATTGGTGCTATAAATCATTATTAAACCTCCCTATCATAATAACAACATTCATAAATCTTATGTGTTACGGTAAGTCAAACTCACTATGTATTTTTTAGTGGATAGTTTTTTAAAAATAAATATATTAATATTTCAGGCTAGTTTTAAGAATTTTTTTTAGCACAGTGTTTTACTACCTGTTTCGGCTATACGCTTATGTACTTATTACGCTAGTAATTTTAGGGATTAGGAAGGTTGTGTTTCAAGAAAGTATACCCACATTTGCGTTAAGGGAGAGGGTAAAACCATTTTGTAAAAACCATCCTCAGTGCACTTGACTGTGATTTGAACCTCGACCTCCCCCTCATCGGCAGTTTAATCTACTGCAAGAGTAGTGCGTTAGACCATACAGCCACCAAAGCGAGTTTTTAACAGTGTACTTCTATAGTGTAGCACCCGACAAATATATTAATGGTTGTTTTACTAATTTTATACTTAAACATAATCCATATTAAGATAGTAAATTTATAAAATAGTTGGTTTATCTTACCTTTTGAAACATCCTGGACCTGGTACGTTGATTTGTAATAAAGGGATCACTTTTTGATAATTTAGTATCAAGACATTTGTTGTGATTGGAATCTTTTAACAAGATAAAAGTTTTACAGAATGTGCCATGTGTAAACACACATAGAAAATTGTTTAAGGTAAACATACCACTAAAAAATAAATACTATATATAATAAGCTATCGCTATCTCCATTGTTGCTACATGCTGATATATTTGTTGGTATAATATCTTGGAAAAGAAGCCAAAGTTTATTCTACCTATGAATATAGTATTTTGATAAACTTTATAAATTTAAGAGCGTAGTTGATGTTTAACATGTGAATTAAAGTTCTTGACTCATAATATAAGTACAGTACATTGTAATCGTTCCTAATAAAACCAAGACATTTTCTGTTTGTTATTCCTAAGAAAGTAAAACGTATATTAGCAGTCAAATAGTAGGCATACCCCAACACAAAGGACGCCGCCATTGTTTTGGCTGTCCAAGCCACTCCTCCTTATGGCCACTATTTCTTGATAGGCATGCCAAAGGGACTGCCGCCAAGCCGGGTGCTGATACAAGTTTTAACCTGTGAACCCTCGTCACACTAACGTTCATAATCCTACACTCCTACTCACCAGACCCCTGTCAACCTCTGTCAACCCTCATCATTCCCTCCCTGCCAGCCAACCCTCTCCTCCAAGGACCACTTAAATGTGATATGCAGAGCTTCGGCTGAATTTTAACAATATATAGCTTATAACTCTGATACTTTTACAATTGGATTTCTTCTTTCTTCATTAACCATTAAATGAGGTAACTATGGCCTTACAATTAAGTTTAATTGAAAACCCTTGGTAAGTTTTTAAATGCCATCTTAAACCTTGACAATACTAGAAGGTCCAACAAAAATGTTACCTTCATAATACGTTATTAAATGTGACGTCTAGAAAAAAAAGAAAGAAAAGATACGACTGACATCTGACAAACTCCTACCCAAACTTAACTTCATTCACTTGTGTCACTTAGCGTAGAGGATTACAGTCCATAGGTACAACTGAATAAAAATCACTGAGGAAAGGTTAAATAGGTAGTGGTTAACTAGTGAACTAACCCTAGACAGACCTGTCATCCATTGGTGGACTACTCTTTCTTGATGGTCTACCTTTGTAACCTTAAAATAAAATGAAATAAAAGGTCGAACAAGGTAAGCAAATTGAGGTTACCAGACACTCCAGAATCTCTCGCCCACTACCACCAAAATTGTACCAGGAAGATGCGCAAACTAATGCGGATCTTACAATACAATATTGTGCAAGTGGTACTAATCCTCTAACTTGAACTTTGACCATGCATCAAGTAAGCAGTAGATGTTTAGCAAAAAAACTTACTTTAATTCTGCGAGAGAGGATCAACCCTTACCACGAATCAAATAATTTGTTTTATTCCTTTAATGTTATGCATGGTGCTGAGAGTGGGTTGTAAGAAGAACAAGGTACCGAAAGACTGAAAAAAAGGAGTTTTAATACCTATTTTCAAGAAAGGAGACAGGAAGAGGTGTAAAAATTATAGGGGGATAAAGCTTATGTGCCATTGTACAAAAATATATTAGAAGGTTCTGAAAAAGAGAATAAGAAATAAAATGAAGGGAAGTTGGAGAGAGGAACAGCATTAATTTAGGGAACAGAGGTCTCCAATAGACTTAATCTTTGCCATACGACAGCTGATGGAAAGAAGATATGAATATGGGAAAGACTTGGTAATGGTATGTATGGATGTGGAGAACGCATATGATAGCGTGGTTAAAAATAAAGCGTGGAAAGCGATGGAGGAGACAGAAGTGGAAAGAGGAGTGGTAATGAGATTGAAAAGCATGTATGAGGATAACAAGCGTTATGCTAAAATGGAGAGTGAAAGGACGGAATTGTTCCAAATAAAAAATGGGGTAAAGAAGGGGAGTGCCCTTTTACCGTTAATATTTGTAATGGTAATGAAAATGGTCATGAACAAAGTGGCAGGAAAACTCGGGGAGGAAAAAATGAAAGCCATTATGTTTGCTGATAAAATGATGGTATGGGGCAAGGAGGAAGAGGAAATACAGGAACAACTATAAGAATGGAATGAGGAAGTAAAAGAGTCTGGAATAAAATTTAGCCTGACAAAATGTGAAGTGATGGTAGTGACAAGGAAGAGGGTAAGGCCTAATGAAGCTATAAGGTTGGATGGAGTAGAGCTGAGAAAAGTACAGGACGTAAAATATCTTGAAAGCGTGATTGAGGTGAAAGGTGGGAGTAGAGAGGATTTAATGAGAAGAGGACAACAGGGAGAGTTGTTCTATAGTTGCGTAAGAGACCTGCTATGGAGAAGAGAAGTTCCCTTGAAGTGTACCTACTTTGTACCTATTGTCACATATGCAGCAGAAACATAGACAGTGAATGTAAGAGAGACTATGAAAGTGGAGGCCATGGGAATAAAGTTCCTGAGGAGCATGTTAGCTGTCACGAGGAGAAACAAGATTAGGAATGAAGTTATCCGGGGAAGAGTTGGGGTACAGGAGTATAGTAGAGGAAGCAAGACTGAGATGGTATGGGCATGAAATGAGGGTGGAAAAAGAAATGATGCCAAATAAAATGTTGGAATTGAAGCATGTGGGGAAAATACCACAGTGGAGGCCAATAAAGAGAAAGGAGGAGCAGATAATAGAAAGTGTTCTATTGAGAAGAGAAGAATGGAAGAAATTAAAGGAGTAAAGTAATTTGAAGTCGAAACCTTAAGATTTTGAGACGAGTATAGTAGCCTCTAGACCATCAGTCCCGTGGTAAATATCCTATGTATATTAAATACCTACGAACGTTATTGGGTTCAAGCACTTAAAATACAGTATACTCTTGAATAACAATATTAATTTGCTAAACATAAAATAATAAAAGAATACCAACAAGAAATACAAGATGGAAGCAAATGGAAGAAAAATCTGTATTTTCTTTGAATATAATTTGTTGGAAGCAAGCTAGCCGTGTAGGGTTGTGGAGGTAGAGGCTGTAACATTGTACTGAGAAAATTGTAGCCTTTCTAGAGGAAATAGGGCAGTAAATAACCAGTTAACGGTAAATATTTACAAGTTTGGAAACACAGCGATGTTTGGGCAGTATGAAACTCAACGCAATAATTGTTCTGGACCGTATATTTAACCAAATAAAATACGAAAACCTTTTATTATGATATCGTATGTTTGAAAAAAAAAAGTATAATCTCTACTCAATAAAATATTTTCTGGACTCTGTATATTAAGCAAAATAAAATGCAAAAACCTTTAATTATGATAGTATATGTTTGAAAAAAAAAGTATATAACTTGTGACAGTAAGTTTTCAGGACTTCATATATCTAACAATATAAAATACGAAAACATTTTATTATGATATCTTGAGCGTATAACCCGAACGGGTAGTAAGACGCAGTGCTGAATCTTAAACAAAATTTATTTGATATTGAATGTTCAAATAAACATACAAAATAAAACTTGTGGCAATAAGTGTCCTAGGCTCTATATCTAACAAAATATAGTACAAAAACCTTTAATTATTATGCTAAAGTATGCTCGATATAAAGCATAAAACTTGGCGCAAAAAGAATTCTGGACTTTATATTTACCAATATAAAATACGAAAACATTTAATTATAATAACGCATTATTGAAAAAAGAGTATACAACTCTACTCAATAAATGTTCTGGATGTTATATCTGGAAGCTAACATATGAGTGATTAATCTATACCACTATTATTTTTAACAAGAGGCTTCATGAAAGCAAACAGTCAAACATGTCCTAAGGAATGACGACTCTACATAGCGGGAATATAAATAAATTCTTCGAGCAAGTCTATAAGCCCGAAAAGAGCATCTTGATAGGATTGTCCGCCCCAACCATTTGTCATACCAATCTGGACACGATGGCATCCTAGTTGACATGATTCCATTCAATTGTTTTAAAACCCACTTCGGTGGCTGCATGGTCTATTAGACTAGACTGCTGAATACGGGTAAATCAGGGTTAGATCCCGATTGGGTGTACTGAGGGTGGTTTTCCTAAATGGTTTTCATATCTACCTCCATGCAAATACGGGTACACTTCCTTTACATTAAAACTTCCTAATCCCTAACACATTAGTGTAATAAGTATATAGGCGTAAAACCCAAACGGGTAGTAAAACGCGGTACTAAAGACACCTATAAAATATTTTAAAAAGTTTGTTCAGTATTGAATAGCAATAATCTTTCTCCATGTTGATCTAAAACCCATTTCCACAAAAGGATATAAGCGAGACAATAACAAAACAACGTCAAAAAAAGTTTTTAACTCTAAAATGCCTTATTGAATGATATTGTATAGGGAAAACCCCTCCCCACGTCATTCTGAACGTGTTAGAAACCTAACAGATATTTCAAAAACAACTTAAATCAAAATGGGGAAAAACAGTTTTGTCATAGTAGGCATTATAATCCGTTTTTGTAGTGATATGACATTGTAAAGGTTATCATAATTATCTTCAAAAATATATTCTAAGCCATTAGTACTCTATTTTATTGTATTGAGACTCTCTCCGTCCTGTCAGACCCTCATAATTTGAGATTTGCTCCCAAATCCAATATGGGGTTAATATTATCTCTTCCTGCCACAATTGTCCAAACCAATGTTGACCACCCAAACTCCCTCCTGTTAGATCGTCAACCGGTCAGTTTTGTTAATGGGAAATACCTCTTTCCTATCACATCCCATCCAATACAATCTTAAACTCCCAACCATCCTCCGTATGTTAGACCCTCCTGATGTTAGTATTGTCCCAAACTACAACCTGGGGAAATACCCAATTCATATCACACCTAACTGATGTTAACCACCCCACACATTACATAGATCCGACAGTATTGTATTCAAGTCCTAAAATGAAAAATTCCTTTCCAGCTATACACAATAACAAACACACCCTCTCCTATTACAAAGGTATTATCCTCCTTTATCCTGGAGTCCCTAACTTTTCTCCTTATAGTGAGAGAAAACACTTTCCCATTGGCTAGGAGAGAACCCACCCCTTTACCTCCTATCGGAGAACCTCTAATTAGATATAGGGAACTAGTCTCATCTTGCATTCTTAAAGCTTTCACATCTTAAACGTTAGTAGTTTCACTCAGCTGATGGATGCAAACGTGACCAACATTGCCCTGGCTTTCCTGGTTTTGGTTTTCAAATGGATATCTACCTTTGGGAAAACCACCCTAAACTCATTGGAAGTGTAGTCAACATTCCTTAATGTGTATTAGAATTTAGATAGCCGTAAGCTAAACACTTTTTTATTATAAGTATTTAAACTGAGACAGATAACTATAGGCTAAATACGTCTTTTTATTTAATCATATAGCTATTTCAATCGAGTCAGAGGACGAGGATAAGGTGGGCCTGTTCGATATTGTGTATGAAAAAAAAGTGAACATTCAAGATTATATATTATAGCTAGTTCAATTCTACATCGTTCTAAGAGTTGGCAAATATACATCACACTACTGCTCAACATTCCACAGCACTCGAACATAATCGTTCAGTTGATTCAAACTAATGAACTAGAATAGTAAGTCTTTCAAATCTGCACCGGAATATTGTCAATCTTTCAACCAATTGTTAAGTGAGTTTGTTCAATCCTAAATCTTTCGAATTCAAATGCTTGATCTTTAACTTTAAATCTTAGGCCTACATTTTCACTTGCAGCATCTTCTAATATAGACAACAGGAAGCCTCACTACAAGAAGATCCCTTGTTCTATCTGTATCACCGACTAAGGTATAGGCTATTTGTAAGATAAGATGGGTTTTATCAATGAATTTAGAAAGGTAAAAAAAACTCATATTTAGAATAATTAGAGAAATTTATCGGGCTAACTATTATGGAATGCTAATAGAAGGTTTAGAATTTAAATCCCTGAGGGTATTTCTTTATATAAAGAGTTTTTTATTTTATGCAAATACTTGTGAATTTCTTTGAAATCCACACTATTTCTACTGCTTTCCTATTTTTTTAAAATTGAAGTTAAACATAGCTCACACATAGGCTAAGTGAATATAATAAGCACTGCTAAAATAATTTAAAATATTTTATTAATTTAAAAATATTTTAAGTTTGTTATTTGAAGGTTATTCAAGTCCACGTTTTCCATTGTTGGTTTAAAAAAATATATAAATCGGAAGATATTAAGCTATTGAAAACCTTTAAATATACAGGATAAATTACCCTTCTACTTTAATATATTCCTTAAATATTATAAACATAAATTCATACTCAAATAGAGAAAATATTAAAGAACTAACCTGTCGGCCTCAAATCAGTTTCCGGTCTAGTGTCCTGCGGGCGTCTGGTCGAAGGGCTCCTGGGAGTGGTTTTCCAGGAATCGTTTGGCATTGGTTCCCGGGGTCGATATTCTTTAAGTGGTGGGGATGGAGTGTTTATTGAAGGTAGAGGGTCCAAGGTAGCATCTGAATATCTTTGGATCGACAAGGGTTGCTCAGTGATCCATTCAAACTCCTCTTGTGGCCGTGATCTAGTTGAAGTTATTTGCGGTTCGTTGTAGTTATTGTTTGTTGGTCTTCTTGTAAACACAGGATGACGTTCATTTTCCTGAGAAGGTCTTTTACTACCCCCTGTTGGTCGGTAAACTGTAGGTTGTCTATTATCCACAAATGGTGTTTTATTAATTGGTGGCGTAGTGCTTACTGTTGGTGTTATATCAGTTTGTCGTCTTCTAACTCCTGTTTTTGTACCTGTAAAACATAAGTGTGAACTATGTTTAGTTAGTAATTATAACGTTTTCAAAATTCGGATCAAATTAAAATAAAGGTTACATAATACTGACATTGAGTTCTTTTTAAATAACACATCATATACAGGATGTATAGATTTTTGTAGGAATCAATTGGGTTGTTGATATTAGACCTTGAAAAATCTCAAAAAGTTCATACGAATAGAATATATCATGACATATTCGATGCTTCCCAAGATAGGCCTTCCAAAATTCTGCTTGAATGGTTGATAATCCTACTTGAAACACCCCTGTTCTACCTCTTGTAAGTGTCGTATCACTGCTGATATAAAGGTAGGGTTGCAGCTATACTAAAAGGGGTGTATCAAGTAGAGCTGAGCTATAAAACCATTCCGGCAGCACCTTGGAAGGCCTTATCTCGCGAACTATTGAACATAGAACATATGTTCGAATTAACTTTCTGTGTTTGTTTAGGTTAACTATCCTCATCCCCGTTACTTCTTACATAAATCCTTACACCCTCTTATGGATCCCGTATCAAATAATAATATTTATTTTCATTTTAATAAATTCATTATTACACTAAATAAAACAATGGTAGGTATTACACACTCGTAAATAATGTATAAAATAGTATGTAATACCTTGGAACAATATTTTCACATATAGGTTTTTAGTAGAATATCCCTAAGTAGGTTTTCTTCAGAAAAAAAACTTATGACTTTGTTAGTAACAATAAACAATCTTCATGTGCAGGGTGATTTGAAATTGTGTACAAAAAAGTGGTGCAGTGGAATCTACACTGAAAAAGAAACTAAAATTCTCAAAACTATATTATTCCGGAACCGCTTCTTTATCTAGATTCTGAGAGGGACAGGTCAGATCGACTCTACCGTTATGTCATAAAGTTATTTATTGACCTGGGTAATGGAACGTTGTACGTTCATATAAGATATTTGAAGTGTCCACCATTACATTCACAACACAGTTCAGCCTCCCTGTACCATGAAGGTCGTGTTCGTTGGAAGATGTGAGGCAATGCCCAGATCATATATCCAACAGCCACAATTGCATCTTACATATGTTCTCACGTGATGTGCCGTTGGAAGCACAAAATTCCCTTCATATGTTCCCACAACCAGAAGTTACATGTGTGAGATTGAGAGATCCCAGCAGCTGCGTTGCGATCGAAACGTCTTAAAGTAGTTGGGGGAGAACGATATTTGGAAAGTGTAGGTAGTTTTTACCTCGTAGTCGTGCATACATTTCATATGGTCCAAGTAAAATATCACCCGAAGCTCCTGCCCAAACGTTGATGGAGAATCGATATTGCAATTGGACCTCTAGAATGGAATTTGGATTTGTGTCGGCCCAAATGTGCTGGTTGCGGATACTGTCATTTCTGGTAAACGTTGCTTCATCCATGGCCAATAATCTGCTGAGGAATTGTGGATCTGTGGCGTGGTGGTGCAGCAGCCATTCAAAGAATGTGCTATGGCATTTTAAATCGAGAGTTGGGTTCAACTCCCGTACAGGTTGCAAATGGAAGGAGTAGGCCTAGAGTAATTGGTCATGTATTGGTCTCCACATGAATGTCTGTAACAGGCGATGACGGGAGGCTGATCGCCGTGTACTTGTATCCAGTGACCGTTCCATAGAATGCAGAATTACCTCTTCAGTTGCAAAGGTCCTGCAACGTCTTGTTCTATCAGCGTTGACCATCACAGGTGCAAAGCAACAGGTTTACCTTAGGTGACGATTCAGTGCCACAAATATCCTTGGATTCGGGTGTCGTTGGCAGAAAAACGTGCAGCACACACACGAGCAGGGAATTATGTCTTTCCTTACCGTAAATCAGAATCATATCGGTCTGCTCCTTGTTTGAATATTGGTCCCCCACCTTACTGGCCACTTTCAATCACAGCAAGTAACTGAGTGTGATATTCCATGTCTCCGGCACGCAGAATGACGCATGTGCAATTCTACCCCGCAATGTTGCCATATCTCAATAACGAAGTGGTCCCAGCAATATGATGTTAGGAGACTTTTTTTTTTAATGTAGATTCCATTCCACCACTTTATTTATTACAATTATGAATCAGCATGTATACATTTTAAACAAAACTGTTTTACAAATTTTAGTTACATAATTATTTAAAAATTAGTTATCTGTAAACGAAGTTCATATTATTTATGTTTGTAAAAATCAAATTATAATCTTATTTATATTCAATACAATTCCCATATAAAAACCCATTTTGAACTAAATATTAATGATCATAATATTTGAAAAATTTCAAATTTTCTGACATTTGTCATAAATAAACTGCCCTTGAGTTAATTTATACTAGAGAATAAAATTTTATTATTTAAGATTTTTTTCAAAAACCAAATTAGAACAAAAATGAGCTACCTTCAAAAAAAGTCTAGAATTTTCCATAATTAATAATTAGCAAACAACTATTAATTGATTTTTATACAAAACAAATAAATTTATTTATTAATATTGTAAGATAATTGATACCTATTTTGAGCCAAATAAATAGATGCATTTTTAAAATATTCGAATTGAAAAACTTTTTAATAAATAATCTACCCTTAAAAGAATTATCTCCCGAAAAACAAGTTTGTAATTATATTTATTATGTCAAACACTCCCTAAATATCGATTTTACACAAAATCTACTCCTCGGTAAGCCACCCTTAAATTATTATGTTTTCCCCCAAAAATCAAGTGTACAATGTTATTTTACAAGTCAAACATTCCTTAGATATTAATTATAAACAAAATCATTAAAGCCATTTTCAATAAATTTGAAAATCAAAAAATCCCTTGGTATTAAACTACCCTCAATTTGAAGTTTAGGGTAAAAATAAAAGATTATTCTCCAAGTATAGACCTATAACTTCTAAATATAAAGTTTGAACCAAATCCGTCAAACCGTTTCAGAGGTATGCCTAGGAACAGATATATATGGGGACAGGTTTCATCATAATATCGAGGTCAAAAGTTCTCACCATTAAAATAGTTTATCTTTATATTATGGTAAAGTAAAAATGCATTTTATAAGGATGGCTTTTTCTATATCAGAGTTTTTCTTTTATAATTATTTCAATTAATATTCTCAGAATTTAAGATTGTTAGAAAATGGTACAATATTTTTTGTTCTCCCATTTATTAGAACACTATTCATATTTTAAAAGTTTTATTCCTTATTTTATTTTATATAATTATTTAACGTGAATTATTTCAACAAACTTTGAATTAAAACCTTACTTAAAAACTAACCTAACCTACGACAGTAATTTTAATTCCGCTTCTTCGTTTCTTAGCCTTTCAATATCTACAAGTAATAGAAAGCACATGTATGCCAAAGTAAATATTTTAAATACTACAATGGGGTCTGTTTAGTACAATAACAAGTCAAAAGTTTACATTAAATTAAAAATATATGGTTACGGTTCTTACTTATTACTCTTATTTCTAAACTACAATATCACAAAGAATTGAATACACATGTCTGAGATCGTCTCACACGTCCATTACATTGTGAAAACACGCACTCTAGTGTTGACACTCTCAATCCCATTGCTTGACTGTTTCTTTTGTCACACCTGTCCGGTTTAGCCCTACACTCGGCCCGTTGGAATGTCCCCCACCCCTTGCTGTGAGGGGTGGCCCAAGCCTGGTGACTGTTCAGGGCTGGCTCAAGCATGGTCTCGTTCGCTACAATATGTTTTAGTAAGCTACCAGCTATCTCTTTTACTATAAAAAATGAAATTTTACAGTTTACATGTGATCTTTTCCTAAAGAGTAAAGCTTCAGTTTGGTTTCAAAGATTCATATGCAACTTTCTACTATATAAAACAAAGTGTCACTCTGTATGTCTTTTTCGTAAGATCTCTGGAACCACTTAATTGTTTGTGAAAGAGTGTTTTTATATATAATGTAGACCTACACTGGCAAGGTTTTAGGCTGTCGATCAAATTCATTTTTTTTTAGATTTCGTATTAAAACACGTGATCAATGGTGGATTCTCCTTTTGAATATATATTTTATTATTTATCTTCATAGTTTGATCTCCAGATCCAAAGAGTAGTTACAAAATAAATTGCAATAATAAATACAAAGATAAATCATAATTTAGTTAATTATTTTTAATTCACATCTTCTTAATATATATAATTCTTCTGTACGTGTGTATGTCACTGAACTCCTACTAAACGACTGGACCGATTTTGATGAAATTTTTTGTGTATGTTTGAGTGGGTCCGTGGATTGTTTAGATTCACAATTGGACCCGGTAGGTGGCGCTGCAATCAGGTTGTAGGATTTTTTATTTTTTAGGGAATTTTTTGGGGGGGAATTTTTTTTAAAGATTTTTTGCATATCAGAACATGTAACCTCAAAATTTCACCCCCCAATATTTATAATAATGAATATAATATTAATAATTGACCGTTAAAAAAAATCATAAGTTCATCAATAATTAACCGTTAAAACCTTCTGAAAAGTTCATGAATAATTGAACTTCTGAGAATAATTCATAGTTATGTTTGTTTTTCAATACAGCTGATATTTGTAGAGTTGTGGGTGAAATGCCAAAAATGAAAAGATGTTTTATTTTGTATGTTGTCTTGACAAACATTGAATTTGTAATATTTGTGTTACTCATTAATTGGAGTTCATTGTGAATTTGTAATTGTGATGATCACATAGTATTTGTTTTATTATCGAAATCAATTATGCCACCCAAACGAAAAGCCAACGTTCGGTCAGGACAACGTCTGTCGGGTCTGCTAGTATTCTTATAAAGGAGTTTCTGTACTTATATGTTCGCTTATAATTAGCGAACTACTGAAAATATTTGTATACTGCATTTTTTATATTATGTTGCATTACTTTAGAAATGTTATAAGCTTTTTAAAAATTATTAGTATATTCAAGTAGTTGAGAAGTGAAGTTAAAGGTAGTAAAAGTGTTTTATATAGCCTGTGAAGTGTCAAAAGCAAGGACTGCAACTATACCTCAGTTTTAGCTTCTTTGGTGCTGACTGACAGTTCACAGCTGACTTCTGACAGTCAACATTTAGGTATATACCTAAATTTTGATTGTCAGAAGTGACAACTGCTAAATACATGTTTTTTGCAGATTATATGGTTCGGCGTAGGGATGCATAATTTGGTCTGGTAGCTTTTCAAAGCCGTCAGAAGTCAGCTGTGAGCTGTCAGTCAGCACCACAGAAGCTAAAAATGAGGTATAGTGCATCTACTGTTATAATTTCAGGGGAAAAAAATCATACCCAAGAATATTGATTCGGTGATAGGAGTATATGGATAAGAGTATGGCAACAATTTGACCTTTGAACTTTGACCCCGATCTCTGTGACGTAATCATTAAGTGTTATGTCCCAACACTCCCTCTGGGGTTTCCTTGGTGACGTCATCGCAACCTTGGTGCCAGTATATTTCCGTCAGGGCTACTGACCTGAATTTCCCCACCATTTCTCCTCTGTTATTTCCATGACGTCATGGGGTTAGCGACCTGTTGTCGTCCATCAAAGTCACAAAGGTTTATTTCTGATCTTCTATGTGGCAATAGGTATTCCCTGATGTCTCATACGTGGCGCCAGTTTGTTGGCTTGAGAAAACAAGTCGCCTCTATTTGTGTGCCGTCATTATTGCCTGTAATGTCGCAACATTCCCACCTGGTTTTTCCCTGATGACTCATACCTGGCACCAGTTTGGTGGTTCGATAAGACAGGTCGCTTCGATCTTCATCATTGCGTGTTATGTCACAACACTCCCCCTCTATGTGGTAATGGGGTTTCCCTGATGACTCATACCTGGCGCCAGTTTAGCAGCTCGACAAGACAGCTCGAGACAGGAATAGATCGTGATCTTGAAAACGTGAGCTAATACATGAGGTCACTAACCCTGGTTACCTTCCCCTCCCCCTTCTATGTGGTAATGGATTTTCCCGAACAGTCGCAACACTGATGACTCATACCTGGCGCCAGTTTGGTGGCTCGACAAG
Source organism: Timema bartmani (assembly GCA_902151455.1). Lineage (NCBI taxonomy): Eukaryota > Metazoa > Arthropoda > Insecta > Phasmatodea > Timematidae > Timema > Timema bartmani. The sequence continues at coordinate 103,385 of CABFWB010001109.1, read as the reverse complement.
ACAAGTAGAGACAGGAATAGATCGTGACCTTGAAACAGTGAGCTAGTACATGAGGACGTTGACCCTGGAAACTATTCCCCCTCACCCCTTCTATGTGGCAATGGGTTTTCCCGATGACGTCATCGCTCTGTCGCAACACTGATGATTCATAACTGGCGCCAGTTTGCGGCTAGACAAGACAAATAGAGACAGGAATAGATCACGATCTAGAAAGAGCTATCTAAAGTACATTCACCACCTGAGCTCCTTACAATGTTGCATCCACGAAGTGGATAAAAATATGTTATTCAGCTAAATATTTTGTAATACAATAAAAATAATAATAAAATAATTTATTTTACTAAAAAAAGACAAGTATTTTCTCTTTTTAAAGTAAATACGATGCCCATATTAAAACATATTAATGTATGCACTATATTACACATTATAGATAACATTCCAAAACGAAGAATAAGTACTTCTAATTATGTTTAAAATATTGTTTTGGATAGGTTAAAACGAAATAAATTTTAAAAAAGGAAATAATATGGGAAAACTTAAGATTACTTTATTTTAAAAATAATATATGATACGTAATTAAAAAACATCATTTATAACAACACAGTGATCTTTTACAGGTTTTGGCAACAGAAAACATAAACATATGATTTTGAACTGTTATTCATATAAAAATTTGTGGTGAAGAGATTCTAGGTAGCTGAGATATTGACATACAGCTGCTGTGCTTATGTTAAATACACTAGAGTCGCGACTATCCAGTCTAAAGTTGCGGCATTCCGGGCCGGATAATACGGAGTCTGAGTGTAAATAATTCTCAGCATGGGTTTGCCTCATGTAATCTACACCTCCCTTAACACAGATTTTGGTTTCAGCCACATCAAAACAGTGCTGTTATCTACATCTCCCTTGACACAGCTTCTGTTTCCCGCCAGATCAAAACAGTACTGCTTTCTACACCTCCCTTGACACAGCTTCTGTTTCCACCCACATCAAAACAGTACTGCTATCTACACCTTTCTTGACACAGCTTCTGTTTCCAGCCACGTCAAAAGAGTACTGTCACTTACACTGACCAATTGTACTGTATTATAGGTCAACCGTATGCGTAGCAGGTATGCTTTGCTGTCTCCAATGTAAAAGGTGTAATGCGTTTGTCATAGATTTTTTTATTAATTACTAGCAGATATGTAACGGCTTGTTGATTTTAAAACTTATTTGGCTAACACCGAGAACTGGACCGGATAGTCATGACTCTAGTATATATAATATATATATATATAGTTTATTGATTTTCAACGACAAAATAAATCATTAACAAGTTAAAAGCAACGAAGAATAGCATTACGGAACAGCAGCCATCTTAAATCTTATCGCCATTCCAGTTCACACGGAACAATGGCAATTTAATCTATAGACCCTAGTAAACAAGTGATATATAGATAGATCGTAGCTTTTGATAGATATCTTGCGATATATCAATTAAAAAATACAGTTATAATATATTAGGAAGATTCGCCATATCTAGTTTAGATTTCACTTGAGAAATTGGTGTAAAATAAATTTTCAAATAAAAAAATTAATTTCGATTTCTCCTTAATATACATATAATTTTTTTTAAACTCAAAATATTCGCTTACAGCCTTATTATAAAAGCGTTTATTTACCTAAATATAAAAATGAAGAAAACCAGTTTGGTATAAATTTGGGAATTATTCTTATATTTCTAAAGAATTACATCCTTTATACAATATACAGTCAACTCTCGATTCTACGACCATTCACGGTTCCCTGGAAAAGGGTCGTTATTTCGAAGGGGTCGTTATTGGAATGTTAACTGATTTTGTTTCACCTCTGACCCTTATGAGCAAAAATTGCTTTTTTTAGACAACACATGAAAAAATACCTACCTATTTCTTAAAGAACTTACCGATCACGAGGGGGCTTCATTTTATCGCTGCCGTCCATGTTGAGCACAGAAGGGTGGTGAGGCGCTCCTTGCTCCTCTTTGCACCCTTGCTCTTATCCTCTTTCACAGCAAGAGTGTGATCTGGCATGAGGTTGTAGAACTGCTGTTCAGCGTTGTATACATCTTGAGGATGATAGCCCCTAAGTATGTTTCGGAGTAAGGGCATCCATTCCTTCACCGGTGTTGGGTTGACCGATGCGCTTTCACTGACGACTTTGTGTCTGGATATGCTGTGATGCACTTTTAAACGCTCTAGCCACCCACTTGAACACCTAGTTTTCTATACCCAACCTCAGGGAAAATTCATCGACCTTCTTCTGCATCATCGGTCCGTTTATTGGCACGTTTTGCGCTCAATGCTGGCTGAACCACTCCAGCATAGCTTGCTTCAGATTCGCGTGCGTCGCACCCTTCAAATTTTTGGCCTTTACATCGTGGCCTTCCTTCTGCACTACATTCACAATTTCTTCTCTCATTTTGAGAATCGTGAAAAGTGTCGACTTCGGAATGCCATGCCACCGCGTAATCTCCATCTTTGTAATCTTCTTCTCATCCACTTCCTGGATTATCTCCTACTTCTTCATGAGCGTCAAGAATGTCCTCTTTCCACGCATTTCGTCGAAATTATAAGTTCGTATCAAATTAAAATAAATAGTGTGGGTCGTCCAAAATCGTTCACAAAATCAAACCAAAAACGTAACCAAATCGAGAATCGAAATAACAATGGTAAAAACAAGCCTGGCGTGTGATGTAGCGGCAGTCGCACGCAAGGAAACATTGTCTTGCTTGTGGGAGGGGGTGGACAGAGTCAAGTGCTATTGGCTGGCATTGATAGGGTGGTGTCTATTTTTATACCTGCCCTACCCCAGTTACTAGTAATACAGCGCTCACAAAAATAATTGCAAGTGCAACAAACACATTTTACGGCCGATTTCCTTAAAATGTTCGACCTTTTTTTCACATTTTTCACGGTTCACCAAAAAAGGGTCGTTACTTTGAGAGGGACGTTATTCCCGGGGTCGTAGAATTGAGAGTTGACTGTATTAGATGTGTATCTGTCACTAAGCTTCTCTTCTCCTCACATCTCTTTTCCTCTCTTATATTTTCTCCTATTTTTCTCTATTCCCCTCTTCCCCTTTTTCTCCTCTATTTTTCTCTCTTATCCTCGTTTCTCTTCTCTACTCCACTCCTCTTTTCACCACTTTCCCTCTCTTTTCCTCTATTCTATTTTCTCTTCTCCTTTCTTCTTTTCCTTTTACTCTCCTCTCATTTCTTCCTTTCTCCTCCTCTCCTAGCCTCTTTTCCTTTTTTTTCCTTTCTTTTATCCTCCTCTCTTCTCCACTTCTCTTATCCTTTCTTTCCCTCTCTTTTCTTTCTTTTCCTCTCTCCTCTCTTCTATTCTCTTCTCTTATCTTCTCCCTACCAACTAGTGACCTTGGAAGAAAGCTTGGGGGGAAGATTGTGACTCCATTTCACCTTTAAGTCACAACATCGTAACAATTATTTCAAGTGGTGATTTATAAAATTAATTTTACTTTTGTACATTTTGCTAACGTGGTCTTAAGGTAAGGTCGTCCAACCTTTTATTTTTATTCTGGAAATTGAAAAATGACATCTGGACAGGGGAATCGAACCCGGGACCTCTGGCTTAGTACGCCAATGCTCTGCCCACTGAGCTATCCAGGATTTGTCTCGTGCCCTGGGTCATTCTTCACTCATATTTTAAGGCAGAGTCTATGATGGACTAGCGGAAATCGTCGGCTACAAGTATGTGATTATATTAATATCACGAGCCATCGGATAACGCAGCCATCTGCGACTCGGTAGTTGGCTTTTTGCTGCCATTTGCTCAGTTATTAAATTGTATGGGATCGCACATATATTATGAATTAATAGCGGGAGATATTATTTATGCTTGTTAGTAGGGAATTACTCCACTAGATATCATATTCTGAAAATTGAAAAATGAGGAATAATACTCGTCATGCAAGCTTAGATAAGACAAACGATTGAAACAAGATGTGTTTGTTCAAAATAAAAATAAAAGTTGGATGGCTATAATTTAAGACAACGCTTGCAAAATGTACAAAAGTAAAATTAATTCTATAGCTCACCGCTAGAAAGAATTGTTTCGATGGTGTGATTGAAGGGTGAAATAGAGTCACAATCTTCCACTCAACCTTTCTTCCAAGGTCACGTGTTGGTAAGGAGGGGAGAGAAGAAGAGAATATAAGAAAGGAGAGAGGAGAAGAGTAAAGAGAGTAAAATATAGGAGAAGAGGGGAAAGAGAGTATAAGAGAAGAGAGGAGGAAAAGGAGGGGAAAAGAGAGAAGAAAAATGAGGAGAGAATAGAGGAGCTGAGGCGAAGAGAGGAGGATAATTAAGAAGAGGGGAGAGGAAAAAGAAGTGATGAGAAGAGAAAAGAAGAAATAAGAGAAGAGAGGAAAAGAAAGGAGAAGAAGCGAAAAGAGGAGTGGATAGGAGAAGAGAGTAGGGAAAATGAGAAGAGAAAAATAAAAAGGGGAGAAAAGAGTAAAAGGAAAATAGAGAAAAGAGAGGAGAAAAGAGGTGAAGAGCAGAAAAGAGGGGAAGAGAAGAATATAGGGGAAGAGGAGAAAAGAGTCTTAGAGAATAATAGAGGAAAAGAGAGGAGAAAAGAGAAGAGAGGAAAATAGAGGTGAGGAGAATAGAAGCTTAGTGTTGGATAAACATTTAATATATTATATAACGTAAAGTAATTTCTTTAGAATTTTAACAATAATTCCCAAAGTTATACCAAACCGGTTTACATAATTTTGGTATTTAGGTAAATAATAGCTTAATCAACAAGATTGCAACGAATATTTTGAATTTAAAAAAGAAAAATTATATATATATTAAGGAGAAGCCGAAATTAATTTTTTAATCCGAAAATTTACTTTTACAAATGAAATCAAAAGTTGATGTGGCAATTTTCCTAATATATTATAGATGTATTTTTTAATTGATATATCGTAAGATATCTACCAATAGCTACGATATATCAATATATCTCTTGCTTGCTAGGGTCTATAGTTTAAATTGCCATTGTTCCGGTGAACTGAAATGGCGTTAAGATTTAAGATGGCAGCTGTTCTGTAATGATATTCTTCGTTGCTTTTAACTTGTTAACGCTCTATTTTGTCTTTGAAAATCAATAAACTATATATATATATATACTAGGGTAGTGAATATCCGGCCCAGTTTTCTGTGTTAACATGTGAGTTTTAAAATCACAAACCATTACATATCTGCTAGTAATTAATAAAAAAATCGATGGCAATAGCCTTACACCTGTAAAATTGGAGACAGCAAATCATAACTGCTACGCATACGGTTGACCTATAATACACTAAAATTGGTCAGTGTAAGTAACAGTACTCTTTTGATGTGGCTGGAAACAGAAGCTGTGTCAAGGGAGGTGTAATAGCAGTACTGTTTTGATGTGGGTGGAAACAGAAGCTGTGTCAAGGGAGGTGTAGAAAGCACCACTGTTTTGATCTGGCGGGAAACAGAAGCTGTGTCAAAGGAGATGTAGATAGCAGCACTGTTTTGATGTGGCTGAAAACAAAACTGTGACAAGAGAGGTGTAGATTACATAAGGCAAACCCATGCTGAAAATTATTTACACTCAGATTCCATATTATCCGGCCCAGAATGCCGCCACTTTAGGCCGGATAGTCACGACTCTAGTGAATTTAATCTAAGCACAGCAGCTGTATGTCAATATTTAAGTTACCTAGAATATGTTCACCACAGATTTTTACATGAATAACATTTAAAAAATCATCTGTTTAGGTTTTGGTTTGCCAAAACCTTTAAAAGATCACTGTTTTATTAAAATATAGTATTTTTAGTTACGTATCATATCTTACATTTAAAATAAAGTGAGTTTAAGTTTTCTCCAATTATTTCCTTACTTTTAATTTATTTCGTTTTATCCTATCTAAAACAGTATTTTAAACATAATTAGAAGAAATTATTCTACGTTTTGGAATGTTATCTATAATATGTAATATAGTACATACAATAATACTTTTTAATGCGGGCAAGGTATTACTTGAAAGAGAGAAAATACTTGTCTTTTTTAAATAAAATAAATTATTTTATTATTATTTATATTGTATAACAAAATATTTAACTGACTAACTTTTTTTTATCCTCTTCGTGGATGCACCACTGTAAGGAGCTCGGGTGGTGAATGTACTTTAGATAGCTCATTCAAGGTCACGATCTTTTCCTGTCTCTACATGTCTTGTCGAGCCACCAAACTGGCGCCAGGTATGAGTCATCAGGGTTGCGACAGTTTGATGACGTCATCGAGAAAACCCATTGCCACATAGAAGGGGAGGGGCGGGTAGCCAGGGTTAATGACCTCATGTACTAGCTCATGGTTTCAAGGTTACGATCTATTCCTGTCTCGAGTTGTCTTGTCGAGCTGCTAGACTGGCGCCAGGTATGAGTCATCAGGGAAACCCCATTACCACAGAGAGGAGGATTGTTGCGACATCATACGCAATGATGAAGATTGAGGCGACTTAGCTTGTCAAGCCACCAAACTGGCGCCAGGTATGGGTCATCATGGAAAACCCATTACCACTTAGGGGGGAGTGTGGCTACACCACAAGCAATGATGACGTCACACAGATCGGGGCGAACTGTATTGTCGAACCGCCAAACTGGCACCAGGTATGAGTCATCATGCAAAACCCAGGGGTGAGTGTTGCAACATCACACGCAATGATGACGGCACACAAATAGAAGTGACTTGTCTTCTCAAGCGGACAAACTTGCGCCACGTAATAGTCGTCAGGGAAAACCCATTGCTACATAGAAAACCAGAAATAAACCCTTGCGATATTGATGGAGAACAACAGGTCGCTAACCCCATGTTGTGATGGAAATAACCAGAGGGGAAATGGTGGGGAAATTCATGTCATTAACCCTGACGGAAATATAATGTCACCAGGGTTGCGATGACGTCAATAGGGGAAACCCACAGGAAGTGTTACGACATAACACTCAATGATTACGTCACAAAGATCGGGGTCAAAGGTCAAATTGGGTACTAACGCCGATCCATCTACTGATTCAAACATCAACACAATTGCATGCAAGTGTAACTAAACATATGGTACATGGCCTATAGGGAGTTTTTAATCGATCGTTTCTCTACATATAGTAAAAACTATCCAAAGAACTTTTGATGATCTACGTTGATGGGCATGATGAATATCTCTATACTCGTGGACGACATCCCGATTATGGAAGGCTCTTGGCAAAGTCTCGTTCTTGAGCGTTGAAGATAGACAATCGTTTGATTCTTAAATTAATGTGGAGCTGTGCAGTTTCATCATATCCATTAATTATGTATGTAAGGGCAGTGATCAAGGGACGTTTAGTATTAACTTGAGCAATGACGAGGAACAATTTCAGTTGGGATTATTGAAGGTGGTATGCATTTAGCTGTAAATTTCTAAAATGGACAGTGCTTATAATATATAACCAGTATCTTCACTAATAACGCAATTGCCACACCATTGATGACCTTCTTCAAATTATTCACTGAAGATATCTTTAAGAATACGCTTAGTTACAATGAGGTTGCTTCATATAATGTAATTCTTGGAAAATAAAAATTTCCAATTATGAAACAAGTTGTTTCTTTAGAGGAACCCCCCGAAGTATTGACAGGTGATTATCTCAGTCGGGTATACACTGTTCACTTGAATAACACAGTGTGTTATTATTTAAGACTGAATCTTCATGTCGTCTAAGGTCCAGCTTCATTTGAAAATTTACTAACCATGAACGACGTAACCCACGCATCCTACTAATCAGTTTGCCAAAAACTGGGACTCTTATTAGAAGATTACTCCCACTGGAGAATTACTTTATAAAAAAAAAAGCACTCTGTGTCGCTCTTCTTCCTTACTCAGATATTTGTTCTCCATCATAATAATATTTTTCACATGACAAATCCTCTCCCAAATTGGCACGCCCATAGGAGAAGCATGTCGGATGATATTGAACATAGAATCAGAATATATCAATCGGTAGTAACTTTGGACTTATATGAAGATATTTTTAATTCTGGTTTGACCCAACCAACCAAATTTTAAGGTCTCTCTCGAACAAGACCGTGAAGGACTTTAGTATTTTTTTACTCAACAATTCATACGGACGTATATTCTATAGATAATATTTGAAAGAGACGAGAAATGACCGGTCAATTCTATTACAAACTTTTAATATAAACATTCCTCTAGTGAACACAAAACAACTTACCATAGGCATATATTTCCATGCCTATATAACTAATCATACTGTTCCCTTACGAGGTGGGCAAGAAATTGTGCATATAGCTAAAAAAAAACTCTGCACTTAATACATCTTTACTAACTTTCTCCACACTTACCTATACGTGCATACACCCTTCGTTTCAACAACATCCATACACCGAATCATAAATGCTCTTATATTCTTAAAACTCTTAACGTTTCTCTTTTTCACACATTTATATACAAGGTTTAGCTACATCTTACATGGACTACACCTTGTGTTTAATCCACTTTCATAAATTTGCTTTGTCACATGATCCATACTCATATTCTCAATATTCCCAAACAAACGTAAGACGCTTCTTTCACATTGACTTAATTGGCTTTCCTTTTAAACCGTACTACTTCAGCACCCATTCATTACTGTATATGTCCATTCGAGTTTTTCCACACACACATGACTTAGATATATATAATTATAATCCAATTCACCTTACTTTTGTGTTTATTTTGACAAAAAACACGCTTCACAGACCTACCTCATGAGCTGCCACTGATTAAACCGTTCCGAGAATGTTGATTAAGAATTAAGTGTGTCTCCCGAAGTTTGGGTCATCATTGTCGAATTTTTCAACTGATAGAAACTAATACTTGCTTTTTGACACTGTCCTCAAATACAATGGAAATTCATAGGCCTATAAATCATTCTATAATTTTATTTTATCCTGCTGACTAAACTGGGAGTATTAATTTTCAGGTATAGAGTAATCCACTGATTTTTAACTATTTTATATAAGTGCCCTAATATTTTCAAGTCAAGTTATTTTACAATGCAGTTCTTTTTCGTTACTATAATTCCCTTGTTATATAAAACAGGAAGCCTGGAATCGATTCAGGACCCCTAGATATGGCTCACCGATTTTTCATGCACGCTCTACACCTTAAAATTACCCCTATCAGATCAATTATTCGTTAAGAGCCTTGTTTAAAGCATTATAATGTGCTTAGACTGAACATACAGCTTATTTGGCAGTGCATTACGTCTTCTATCATTAGAAAGGAAATATATTAAATGATTTTGGTAAAATTGCCGGAATAAAAAAATAAATAAAAATCAATAACATTAATTTGATTAAACTCTCATTATATAGAGCTATGGATGTTGAGGATAAACTACTTCCTGCACTGGTGGTTATACTGTCTAAGGCAGGGGTGGCAAACCTTTTTAAGCGTGCACCAATTTTGTAAATAATTTCCAGAATTTCTTTTCCTATGTTTGATGATCTACATTTTGATCATCAAAATGAGGCATTGGAATATAATTTCCTCATATATGAATATATATCATCATTATTATCATTATTAAAATATTATTATTAATTCATTATAATATTATGATAAATAAATAATATATTATAGATAATTATATTATAAGTATTTAGTTAATATTGCATTTTTTAAAGAGATAAAGGAGATAAAAGAAGATGAAAGTTATGTAAGAAACCTTAGGCATCGATTCTGAAATATTATAAATGACAACTTTTAAAAAATCACAAATTATTAATTTATGTTTAGTACTTGGCAAGAGGCAAAAATATTAATTTTATGACATTTAAAAGGACTAATGAATTCTGTAAGAAATTAAACTAATTTTTAACTATCTCTATTTATGTTTTACTTTATAATTTTATTGAAATCATAATTAAACTTAGATCTACTTTATTTTTAAATGTTAAGTGATAGTTATTATATAATAGATTTAATGTAATAGCTAATTATAAATTATAGTTAGTAATAAATTTCAGCTAAATTAAATATTTTTTAAACTGTTTAGGGATGTAGGGTGTTCTCATAATAATTTATTTTAATAATACGTTAGTTAATTATAATTATTGATCTACGAATGTATTCACTAATATAATGAAAAGATAAAAAGTTCAAAATGAAACAGACTTTCATAGTTCAATTAAAATAATGGTGAACTGCTTTGATATGTTCAATTCTGCATATCAATACCTTATATTCTCTTCTATAGGTCATCGTTCGTTAAACACGTAGTACGTATGAATGTGTTTGTAGAACATTTGGTCCAAAATCATGGACTGGTCCGACCACCACCTTGGCTCGAAAGCTCCTGTCATCACATTGCATAGCTTTATGTTTGTATAAAATATATACTCATGACATCATTTGAATTTAGTGTTATTCATATGCTTTCTATAAGCTTTCAGATATACATAGTTTTCATTACATAATGATGGTTGGTTAAGGAAATAACCTTTGACAGTAGTGAATTCTCTGTGCAAAGAAAATCTACTCTCATCCCCCTCTTGACAAACAGATACTCTAGGTTGGCCAGCTCTAGTCTAAGAAATAAGATTTTCAATAAACTGGATTTTCGTTGATGGGAATTTCGAGGTTTGAATCCTGTCCAGATGCACTGCGAGTGGGTTAACTGTCGTATTCTCATCCTCTTTAAATGATTATGTGGTTGCATGTCATCAACATACCCTCCTCATCCTTATAAACCATTATTTACGCCATTCTTCAAGTCTTGTTTTATAACATTATAAGCTAAACAATCAGTTGTACTAATATGCTATATCTAAATTTAATTTCATCTTTCACATGATTCATGAATATTTAATTGTAATTTTTAAATAGGCTACATAACTTTGACTTTTTTTTTGGTACCACGTATTACTACCCTTTAGAGCTATACGCATATTTTATAATTATGCTAATGTGATAGGTACAAGGAAGTTTGGATTTAGAGGAAGTATCCCACATTTGCGTGGTAGGAGATTTGAAAACCATATATCTTTCTGTCATCGGCAGTCAAGTAGGATGCATTAAGCCTTTAGCCATACGGCTACCAGAGCTGGTATTTGTTATTATTATTACCGCTATTATTTGTTGATATTTTAGCTATAGTAGATCATTTTTTAAAGTGTAAGACAAGGCCAACAACTCTTAACATAACCAAACATTAAAATATATTTAATAAATGAATAAGTAAAACTTGCCTGAGTCCAATGGACAAATTTGTTTTCCATTAAGTCTAATCTGGCGGATTTGAGGAATAGCATCTTCCTCCCCAAACTTGATAAATATTCGTACCGAAACTGGTGGCCCAGGCAAGACTTTCTTGTTAAGGTTAACGATGGTGAAATTAATATTATCTTTAGTGTTGACCTTCCCATCCCAATTCTGGAACATAATTTATTTTACCTATGTGTCAGTAAAACATACAAAATTACTTCACAAACTATTGTAAGCCTTTGTTCATTAAATTATAATAGATGCATACACATTACACCAATATATACATATGATTATTAAAACGGTGCATGGACCTTTAATTTTGTATTTATATGTGTTTATACATGCAAATAATTGCAATTATAAAATAATATATAAAAAATACTTAATCTTTGTAATAATCATATATATATATATTTAATAAATATATATATATAATTTAAACTAATTATATATGTATATATATATTTATATTTATATATTTATATTTATATATTTATATATATATA
>CABFWB010001109.1:69764-87400 GCA_902151455.1 Timema bartmani | reverse complement strand
AGAAATAAAAAAAAAAAACACTATGAGTAAAGATTATCTTTAAGGGGATCCACAGCGTTTAGATTACAAAGCTACATATTGAAGCCCATAGCCTATACAGTATCCACATATTAATTAAAACAAACTACTTCTGGTGACACAGCTAGATGAGCCATGATTCTCTTTGGGAAACCATGATGCTCATTTATTCCACGTGCCCATATGTTAGTCTATTATTTAATGTACGCTCTTTGGTAAATCGTTTCAACATATTTCTGTAACCATGTCATTTCACTTATCTTATGATCGTGACTAGGCAAATATTGTATTATAAAAGGATTTCGTTTTGTTGTGCACTCACTTTGGGGGATAGGTAATATTTTGTTTCAAGGATTAAAAAAAAAATCTATTTGATTTCCATTATTGGTTTGGTATTGCCATAGATAGTTCAATATTGTACCAGGAGGAGTTTTAAAAATGTTGGTAGTTGAATTTTGAACTTTCTAATTTGATATAGTTTTGGTGCTGCTTAGCCGTGCTAAGAACGAGCCAAACTGCTAGTATAATAATATATACAAGGGTTGATCAGATAAAAAGGTTACACGTTCTATTAATTAACATTGTGATGTAACTGAAAGCTCAAATTGTGACTGGCCTATTCACTAAAAGGTTCTAGTATACAGGGTAGTGTCATTAACATGATATGCGCAGCAAGAGGTGCGCAGGGGCAGTTTATAATGGTGACTTGATTGGAAAACAGGTATCTTGTCATAGTGCACCCAACATAGGGTATTATTTTAAATTTCTTCTTCCTGGTTGAATCGTGGTGTTTCTACTATATTATTGGGTCATTTACTTATGGTAGTGAAGTTATGGAACCATATATAATCACCCTTCACGATTTGATTAAGAAAGTTGGGTTCATCCAACTCATAGTGTTGCAGTAAACTCAAATATGACCTAATTGATTTTGCTTTATGGTTTTCTGTCAACGCGTGTGACACCAATCTTGCACATACTTTTGAATACTACTGCAATTAATCCACTACAATGTGCTGCACAATATATAGGATAATCCAAGGTCAGTCGAAATGCAACGCAAAGTTCTTCAACTGTCCTGTTGAATGAGTTCCTCAATACGTGCAACGTTGACCTCAGTTGTTGAGGAGCTGGATCGGCTACTTCAACCCGAATTGTCTTTCGTAACATTTCCCCTGCCATATATAAAGGCATGACACCATTTGACAACGTGTTGCCTTGTAATCACTCTACTGCCTTACACTTCAACTTTATGACGATGAATCTCAGCTGAGGAAACATTCTTTGTCCACTCCACGCACTTTGACAAGAGGACAGTTTTCCAAGCGATTCACCATTTTGAACAGCCCTTGCACACTTTTTATTGCGCATTTCATTCTAACTATACAATCCCGTAGAGTACAGCCCTCTAGTGAGTAGGCCAGCCACATTTGAGCTTTCAATTACATTGCAATGTTAGTTAGTAGGACGTGTAACTTTTTTTTTCCCTGATCAACCCCTATTTGAGTAGCCCATTGACAAAAGTTGGTGAATCCACTTGAAATTATTTTGAAAAGAGCGAAAAAACTTGTATAATTTTTCTTATTTAGCCTATCAATAGGATCTATTTATTTTTTTGTTTTAAAAAAGAAAATTTCATTATTTTATTTAACAAAGCTTGCATGGATTGGCATGAGAAATACAATTTTTATTTATTAAAATTATAATGCACTTGAGTGGTTTTTCAGCTGAACAAAGGATTTAGCTGATTTTGGAACTAAAGTGTCTTAAAATTTTATTTTCTGCTAAGATGCAAAAATAGTTAAATAGTAAGAATGGGTCATTGAATTAAACCGAATTTTTATGATTTTAAAACATTTTTATTACTCTATCAATATCAAAGAGACATCCTATTGATTTCCTGAACCATATTTTTCTCATAGTAAAATTTACAATTTTGTGAAAATAATATGTATTACATCAGAGAAGTTACAGCAAGGCTGATGCAATAAACGAATGATCTCCAACCTGTTGATAAAATCCCAGCGGTTTTCCAATGTATCAAACAAATTACTATTTCGTATTCTCAAATTATTTTAAAAAGCAACGTAATATTTTTTAAATTTTAGATTATCATTGATAAAAATATTCTCTGATGGTTATAGAAAAAATGATGTAGCTACTTTTGAAACATGAATCTTGAGGTTGCCATTATGCCATAATGAATTAACTCTTTTTGCAATTGTAAATATTACTGAGGGATATAACTGCATTTACGATAGTAGACAAAAGGGATTTTACTTCTTTTGGTACCTGACTCAATTTCCTTCCTTTATTTTACATGGCTTGCAACTATTTTTGATAATTTTTAAAACGTTCAATTCACAACCAAGAAACTAAGGAATCCAGTGGTACATATATATATATATATATATGTAAAAATATATATTATATATAATCATATTATTACATATGAGTATCCCATTTGCAAGCAGTATTTCTCTTTGTCAATTATACTAAAGAGATCCTGCGCCAGGTCCATCTAGTGACTAGTCTAGCAGTGTTGTTACCCCCAAAATATGTGCTGGGTGGTCCAAGGTGACATCGAGCCAAAACCCAGTCAGAGGTTCATCAGTAGTGACTAAGATGACCCCAAACCATCGGTTGTCCTCTGGTTGCCGTCCCTCATAGGAGAACACGCTAGGGCAGGGTGACATCGGGTGTAGTCCACGCTTAGGTTTTCTTGACTCATTCTGAGTGTATCCAGCAACCGCCGATGATAACTTCTGAGCGGGAGGAGTCGCAGGTAACAGCAAAAGAACATAACACACTAGAGCCGGCAACATCTACAAGAGTTCAGAAAACAACTATATTGCTGGCATTACAGGCCGTAGAGTCGGCTTCATGGAAGGACATGGAAAATGTTATCTTAAATTATAATGCTCTAGCTTGGTTGGTTACACAAATATTTCTAGTTTCAATTCGGTCGCATTTAGATATAAGTGGATACAAATTAATCTATGTAGAAATCCTTTCATTGGTGCACTTTTTACCTTAGTAAAAGCATTCAACACATAAAGCACTCCAAATCAATCTATTTTTCTGTTATCAAAGAGTTTCAGCTCCAATAGCACAAATAAATTTATTATTAATATTTGAAATGATAGACACAAGCAATTTACAAAGGTATTCGTGGGCTCTGGTAACACGTTGGTAGGTAGGGGGGAAAGGCGGGATCAACTCAAAGGGAGAATCAGAAGTTTTAAAAACCTATATGAGTCTTTAAAGACTGTTTTTATATGTGTAGTATGATAATATACACAACTATAATCCTAGCCATCGATTTTTTATAAATGTGAAGCGTGGTCGCCATATTTGGACCTAGAGAATAAATTGAGAGCTTCTGAGAATAAAGTACTGAGAAAGATATTTGGACCTACCAGGAATGTACATACAGTAAAATAAAAAAATAACATAATGAGGAACAATAGAAATAATTATATTATTACTTTATCGGGGGTGATGTTTATTATCTATAAGAAGTTACAGGCGCAGATCATATGACTTGTGTGAATGTATTATGAAACTAATGTTAATAACTTTTGAAACCCTCATCTAATAAGGCCGTTGATAACTATGCATACACTAAATAATATATACAGTAGAGTCTCGATAATCCTACCTTCGGCTATCCAACATTCCGTTTAATCCGACATATCCTCATGACGCGAAATTTACCTTGTTGTGCAGTACCTGCATGCATATTATTTTCCCACTACCATTGTTTCTTTGTCAGTGAGTGAGTCACATACCTCTGTGGTTGTAGCTCTGTTCGCCCATCTTAGTGTACTCGGTCATACTGTGATTGAGTTTTGCTTTTTCCCTCTAATGTAATTATACTGTGTGAGAAATATGGGAAGTGAAACGAGAAAAAAAGTGTTTCTTTCAATTGAAGAAAGACTTCAACCTTAAAAAGAGGAATACATACTAACAAACCTTATTTCATACCTATTCTGCACTTTTATTTACAGTAATTTGAATTTTGTTTGTCTGCCCTTTCCCCTCCTCCTTCACCTGTTTCCGTATTATCCGACATTTCGGTAATCCGACCACCTGTTTGTCCCATTTAGGTCGGATTATTGAGACTCCAATTCTACTGTATAACTGTAATAGGTTGCTACCCTAGGGTAGCAACTTAGTACAGTTTCAAACCCGGCAGATTTAAACTAGGAACAATCTTTTTTTTATACATGCAAAGCTCATATTGAGAGTGGAACATTTCAACTAAGGTTGATTATATCCTAATAGTTTTCTCATTAATCATGTAAAATAATATAATAATATTTAACATAGGTTTGAAAATTCAAATATATTACCTCCCAACAAGAAAGTTTATTTTTAAACACCACCTTTTTAATTTTCTATACACAGATAAAGATAGGCCTAAGGTAAAATTTGAAGGGTTGGTTTTATATATATTAAAACAATCCCTCCTTTGTGTACAAAATCATCTCCCAATTTAACTGATTCTTCTTTCTCTTTCTAATAAGTGTCAAAAGGGTAAATAAATGACCCTTTATGCTTCAATTCTATAGATTTTTTTTTAGTCAATTTAAAATATATTTTAATTTAGTTAAAAGACAGTTTTTTATACATGTAAGAAAAATATAAGCTACAAAATTAAGGAATTTTTGTATTCCATTAAGATACAGGCCATTTTTTAAAGATATTATTTCAAAGAAAAAATGCACGCCAGTGGGCACGTGGTTTGGACGACAAACCATTTATTCTGGTTTTACGCTGATGTAGAGGTCAGTTTTCAAACCTCGAATGAGTGTAAGTTACTGAGGGCGTTTATACTTAAATAATTTACCATTCATCCTTCACTCAAATGCAGATAAATCTACTCTCAAATTATATCTTCCTCATCTCAACTGAATTACCATAATTAATATACACGTATTTAACCTAAATCGGTAGTGATACGCAGTGGACATAAGATAAGATGATTTCAAAGAAATTAAGATGTTTGGTATTATTAAATTAATGCAATTCTTAAGGAATAGTTTTTCAATGGTTTATCTACGCGAAACCGTATTAAATTGATATTTTTCATTTTCATTTCATTTAATTGAGGTATTTAACGTGCGCTTACCCCGACAAATTATATCAGCACAGGACATATAAAATAATTTAAAACTAGAACAGACATAACATCCAGCCCCCAGGCGTTAATTCATCAATGGGAAAGGGTAAACCCACATTTCACCAATGATAAAATTCTCGGCCAAGCCAGGAATAAACCACTGTACCTTCACTCAACAGACAGACGCTACTGAATTAGCTAAGGTGTTGGACATTTAAATCCACTGGTGTCTAGTAAGTTTGAACATTGTGGGTGCTACTCGGCTGAACAGGAAGAAGGGAGGGGGGGGGATAGGGGTAGTAGGAGATTTATGGGGAAGCAAGAGGGCTCATTTGTATGGATACATTATACTATTTTTCCTTTTAAAATATTTTCTTACTAAACATTTACTAAAACTTATTAATTTTTAAGACTTACTAGAAATAAATGGTACGGAACTCCGCACGTACTTTCCCGCTCTATTGTTTGAAAATGGAGACATTTACTCAAAATTAAATGCGATAACCATTAGGTTCCTTTCACGCGTTCCAATGTTCGGTCGGCCGATATCAGACGACAGCAAACCATCCGACAGTTAAGCAAAGATAATTATGCAATTTTATTCTGATTCTTGCCGGATGGAAAGTATTTTAGTAAAAGCTAGTGCACTTAACTTCTCTCGTTTAGTTACTCTATGCCTAATACATTTTATCGTTCTCCCCAAGCAAGTTCTTATCCTCAAAACCTAATAATCAAATCCATAGATAAATTAAATTTTCTGGATAAATAAGAAGGAATAATTTCTTTTAGATGTTCACAAACTTCTCTCCATACAATTTTTTCTCTTTTTCCTGTCCTTATAACTTTCTAAAACTCTGTCCCACAGCACAGGCCCTGATTAATTCAGAGAAATCAATAATTCAGTATTTACATCAATATCACTCATTTTCATAAGCAACTCGACCGCCAACCACACAGCACGTATGTTCGCTCAAGAGGGTGTAGGACGACTAAATACCGGCCTGTATAAACATACCCATTCAAAACAATGAGCTACTGTCTTGTGGTGCCTGGCCGACATTAGGCAGCAGTCGAGGTTCAATCCGACTGCTACCCGTTCGATGGCCGACTATTTCCCGGCCGATCGCAAAATCGGAACGTGTGAAAAGAGCCATATCTCTCAACATGTTTCTGCTTGTCCGATTACTGCCAGATGATATCGGCCGACCGAAAATCGGAACGTGTGAAAGGAGCCTAATGGTTATCGCATTGCTATTAAGTTTCTCTGTTATAAATTTTGACTAATAAAATAGGTAATTATTAACTATTGAGTCTAAAATGAGAGAGATAGATCATTGCTGTACCAGGGGCAGATCCAGGAGGAGGACGTGGGGGGCACGCGCACCGTTTAAGAAATTAAACCAATTAAATTAATATTAAAGTCACTAGTAGTTTTATTGTCACCTAATACTATCTCACTAACCAGAATGAATTTTATTTTTAAATTGATATTGGTAATATTATTAATTATTATAAATTATTATAAATTATTATTATAATTATTATAAATACTTAAAACAATCACATTAAGTATTAAAATGGTGAAAGTAGGCGTTAATAAAAAAAATTACCCAAATTTAAGTTGCGCGCCTCTCACCTTGTTTAGGTATAAATTTATTTTATAATTTTTATTACCACTATTTCAATGATTAATAATAAATAAACATCTTTAAAATATTGTATTTTTAAATAACGTGCTTTAAACAAAATCTTTGAATTATACCACACACATAACGTGTTAGTATGGCTTAGTAGTAAAATTTCAATTTAGAATGAGAAATAACTAGCTATACTATAGAGTGGAGTTAAGGTTCAATTGTGCGAAATTTGAATAATTCCATGTATTTTGTCTTATTGATTGAATAGCTTAAAGACTCTTTAAACAATAATTGTTATAATGTTTAGATTTATCTCCCTCTTAATAATCACTTTTTGTTGATGTACTTATTATTTGCTTATAATAAATTTCAAAACTAATCACAAATTTCGTGTTATACCATTCATTAGAGAATTATTCTCAAGTTTATCGTTACACTGAAAAATTGCTTTAAGATTTACAATCAAATTTTGAAGTATTTTTGTGTCCAAATTTTTTGAAGACCCCTCCTCCTCGACCCAATCCCGATGGAAGCACCCGCGTCCTTCCCCCCTCACGAAAATCCTGGATTCGCTTTTGTGCTGTACATACATTTTCCCCAAGAGGTTAAAGGAAACACAACATAAACTTCTTGAAATACATATTTGTTTACTTTATGGCATTAGAGAATTATTGCGTTTAAAATTAAGTAGTATCTCTTCAAACAAAAGATCACCAAATTGTATTAATATATTTGTCAATATCTCAGAAACTATTAGTTCTATAAAAATATATTTAATATAAAAATTTTTAATTTTTATAGTACTAAGATTTTACAATGATAAGGTATTTAGTATCTCAAATAGTCGCGGAGATATAGAAATTTTGCTTTTGTAAAGAACCGTAAAAGTCATTTTCATGGGAAAATGAAATAAGCCATTTTGTTTATAATCTTATTCAACGCCTAGATACGAATTTTAATCAAAATTGTTGTAGCCGATTTTGAGAAAACTGAATTTTACTCTTTTCAGCCTTTAGTAACTGCTCTTAATTTTAGGGTTAGACTGACACAGAGACAGATGGCTTTGAAAAAATTACTTTTTAAGGTTCGGGGGGTTGTGGGAGGGGGTGTCATGAAATTTTGACCTCAATAAACATCTCGGGCTATATTTTTTTGACGGTCGTAATAACCTTTAAGTGTTGGAAAAGTTAAAAAATAAATATAATTTCTTATAGCTTGAAACTATTTGTTTCATTAAAATATATTTCAAGTAAAAGATGTTTATTATAAATAGATATACATTTATACAATTTTAAGTAATTTCATATTTCAAAAACTTACGGAGATAAAATTAAAAATTAGAACTTACGCATCAGACCGGGACACATACAGTCATTTTGACGATAAATTGAGAATAGCCATTTGGTTTGTAGTATTAATCAAAGCTTGGAAATGAAATTTAATCAAAATCGTCAAAGCTGATTTTGATAAAATCCATTTTTTCTCTTTCTACCCTAAAGTAACTACCCTTAATTTTAAGGTTAGATATCCAATTACAAAAATTCCTATGGGTAACCAACTCTATGAAAACCCTAGATACCATGTTTTAACCCAATCGGTAAAATAGTTTAGGCTCTAGCCCGAGGTACAGGCTGACAGACAAAATTGTGAAAACCACTTTTTAGGGTTCGGGGGTTTATGAGGCGTCGACATCCATCAAAATCTTGAGTTAAATTTTTTTGATGATCACAATACTTGCTCTACCTGTAAGGTAGCGAGAAAGTAAAAAGAATGATATTGGTTTCCCAAGGGTCAAAACTTCGTATTAAAATGTCAACTTCAGGTTTAAGATTTTCGACATTTTATTAGGGGTTTCATTTCTATTAAATTACTCATTTATAAATTTTGAACAATAAAATCGGTAAATATTGACTATTGAATATAAAATGATAGAGATAGATAATTGCTGTACAAACATTTCCCCTAAGAGGTTGAAAGAAAGAGAAAATACTCTTTTTGAGAAACTTACTTATTTCTTACTCTATGGCATTAGAAAATTATTGCGTTAAAACTTAAGTAGTATCTCTTTACAACTAAAGCTCACAAAATTGTATTAATATATTTGCCAATATCTCAGAAACCATTGGTTTTATAAAAATATATTTCATATAAAAAGTTTTTTAATTTTAATAGTACTACAATTTTGCAATGATAAGTTATTTAGTATCTCAATTAGTTGCGTAGATACGAAAATTTACGCTTCTGTAAAGTACCCTAAAAGTAATTTTTATGGGAAAATGAGAATGTCCAGTTTATTTATAATTTTAATCAACGCGTAGATATGAGTTTTAATCAAAATCGTTAGAGCCGATTTTGACAAAATCGATTTTTTCTTTTCTAGCTTTTTATTAAACTACTCTTAATTTTAGGGTTAAACAGACACACAGACACACGGCATTGTTAAAACCACTTTTTAGGGCCGGGGGATCATGGGACGTCGACATCCATCAACATTTCGGGTTAGATATTTTTTTACGGTCGTAATTCCTTACCTTTAATGTTTGAAAAGTTAATATATATATTTGCGTATAGCTTTAATATTATGGGTTTTATAAAAATATGTTTCAATTAAAAGATTTGTATTATAAATAGATCAAAATATTTGCAATAAGTAATTTCATATCTCAAATAGTTTCGGAGATATGATAAAAAAAACACGAGAATTTACACATCAGACCGGAACCATTAAATTGATTTTGCCGAAGTAATAAGGGTAGCCACTTTGTTTGGAATATTTATAAATATTTAGAAATTAAATCTAATCAAAATCGTTAGAGCTAATTTTAAGAAAATAGATTTTTTCTCCTTTTGCCCTTCAGTAAGCTACCCTTAATTTTAGGGTTAAATATCCAATTCCAAAACCACCTTGGGGCAACCCTATGATAACCCTAAATACCAAGTTCAAGTTGATCGATTAAATAGTTTATGCTCTAGTCCAAGGTACAGACAGATGGACAGATACAGATAGATTGGCAGGCAGATGGAGATTCAAAAACCACTTTTTGGATTCGGGGGGTCATGAAACGTCGACATTTATCAAAATCTTGAGTTTGATTTTTTCTTACGATCACAATACTTTCTCTACCTGTAAGATAGCGAGAAAGTAAAAAGGTCATTTAATGCAATATAAAATGAAAATTAAGATTTTCAAGAGAGTGATGTGGCCAGAAATAAAATAAATGGTACGGAATCACGCACGGCCTTTCTCGATCTACTGTTTCAAAATGGAGATATTTACTCATAGCTTGTAATATATGTGAAACTAAATAGTATACACTATCAAACCCAAGCATAAATTACACTATAATTATGTAAAACTTTATTTGAGTCCCGGTTTTAGATTTTAGATTTTTTTTTTTAGAATCAAAGTCCTCATTTGTATGTTTGGACCAATAAAAAAGATTAATATTGGGTCCTCAAGGGTCAACACTTTGTATTAAAATTTCAATTTCCGATCGAAATTTTATTAGGTGTTGCATATATTCAGGTCAACGAATTGATATTAAATTCTCATTTATAAATTTTGACCAATAAAAAATGTAAGTATTGACTATTGAGTCTAAAATGAGATAGATCATTGCTGTACAAACATTTCTCCTAAGATGTTTAGGGAAAAATAACATAAACTTTTTGAGAGACTTTTATTTAATTACTCTATGGCATTGGAGAATTATTGCGTTAAAATTTAAGTAGTATATCGTTACAACTAAAGCTCACAAAATTGTATTAATATATTTGCCAATATCTCTGAAACTGTTGGTTTTATAAAAATGTATTTCGTATAAAAGTTTTTTAATTTCAATAGTACTACAATTTTGCAATGATAAGTTATTTAGTATCTTAAATAGTTGCGGACATACGGAAATGTGCACTTCTATAAAGTACCATAAACTTCATTTTCATGGGAAAATGAAAATAGTCACTTTATTTATAATCTTAATCAACGCCTAGATATAAATATTAAGGTGGGGTGCTAGTGAGCGCCAGTTTAGTGCATTAATGTTGCAGTTTTTATAGCATAGACATTTTTTGGCAAAAATAGATCAAATATTTCTTCTATAGAAACATAGAGTTTAGCTTTCTGTACATGCTAATCTCAATAGTTCTTGAATATCTCTCATGAGCATAGCGGCATTTGGTGACAAACTTTTTAAATGCAGAGAAAAAGTTGTCACTAAATTCCAGGACACCCTTGACAGATATTAAATAACTGTTGAGATTAGCATGTGCGGAAAACTAAACTCTATGTTTCTATAGAAGAAATATTTGATTTATTTTGGCCAAATAAATGTTTATGCTATAAAAACTTCGAAAATACTGCCCTAAACTCACGCTCACTAGCACCCCATCTTAATCAAAACATTTAGAGCCGATTTTGAGATAATCGATTTTTTCTCTTTTCGCACTTTATAAAACTACTCTTAACTTTAAGTTTTAACATACACACAGACAGACGGCATTGCAAACACAATTTTTAAGGGTTTGGGGGGTCATGAGACGTCGACATCCGTCAACATTTCAGGTTAGTTTGTTTACGGTCGCAATACCTTCAGTGTTCGAAAAGTTAATATATATATATATATATATCTTGAAAGATCTTGAAAGTTATTTGTTTTATAAAAATATGTTTCGAATAAAATATTTGTATTATAAATAGATCTACATATTTGTAACGATAAGTAATTTCATATCTCAAATAATTTCGGAGATATGATAAAAAATTAGAATTTTACACATCATACTGGAGCCCTTAAAGTCATTTTGCCGAAATATTGAGAGTGGCCATTTTGTTTGGAATATTTATAAATGTTTGTAAATGAAATTTAATCAAAATCGTTTGAGCCGATTTTGAGAAAATCGACTTTTTCTCTTTTTCCCCTTTTTTCCCTTCTAGGGGTAGATATCCAATTCCAAAAATCCCTCAGGGCAACCCTATGAAAACCCGATATACCAAGTCTAAACCGATCGGTAAAATAGTTTAGGCTCTAGTCGGAGGTACAGAGAGACAGACAGAAATTCAAAAATCACTTTTTCGGATTCAGGGAGTCATGAAAGGTCAATATTCGTCAAAATATCGAGTTCGATTTTTTTGACGATCACAATACTTTCTCTACCTGTAAGATAGCGAGAAAGTAAAAATCTCCTTTAGGTTTGTTTATACCATATATAACTTTAAAAAAAAGATTTTATTTTATGTTTGAACTTTCCCTGTAGTAAGCCTATCCTAACGGAAATACATTCATAACGACAAACAATACTTTTTTTCCTACAAAACTATATAAAACGTAAACAAATAATTAATAAAAATATCTTAAACTTACAAATATGCACTAAATAACAACAGAGCTATACTAATTAAAGAGGCAGGCCTAAAGCCAGTGATTCTTTTCTTAGAATAATAAATTAGATGGTAAATTAAATCCAAATGATACAATTATGTTAATTGCAATTTATAGGATCATATTATTTTAAAATACATATCCAATTTTTAACGGGAAGCAAATGCATTGAGTTTATATATGAATAAAATAGTTTGAACATAAAATTAATACTAGTTGCCCTTAGATGTATTAGTAAAAAGACGGCCTTTGATATTAAAATTTTTCCAATGTAACTCAAGCGAGAAAAATTAATTGTTAATAAATTTAACAAATTCTTATTTCAGTATTCATCTCTGCACTCAATATATAAACAGTTAAACACGCGAGAATACAGAATTAAATTAAACTAAAATATTAGTCACACAATTTAGTCAAAGTTAGACTCTGGCTGTCGAGGGGATCTGCAACGCTTGCAACTCCAATCCTACGTCACCGCTCGGGTTTTACCCTACTCCCCCTCTTCTGCTTTTACACTTCTCTACTAGCCAAGGGGTTCAGAGAGAGTTGCCGCACCTGACACCTAGCCAGTAGTCTCATGAAAACCTTCCTTCAAAACAGCACAATCGATGTCAGTAGAAATTACAAAATATAAAATATGTTGAATTTAATTATAATCTTCTGGGTTGTATTATAGATGACTGTACTAAATTAAAATAAAATGTATAGTATATAATTGTTGGGGGTGCTGCAGCTCTGCAGCTCTTATGGATGAGCCGCCACTGTTTAAATCAATAAAATAATACAAAATTATTGAAATTTGGTTCAGCTACTAACTTAATCATTTCTTATCCGATTTGACTAAGCTATCTCTAAACGATTTGTAAATAGTAACTAATTCAAGTATTGCGTGACGGCCTTATTTTGTGAGCCATTGCTTGCTTTACAATCCTCAAAAGGCATGTATCAAAAAAAATAAGAATTGTAAAGGAAGTTAAAACATAATTCTATGCTATTATCATCTCTGTTTTTTAACTGTCCTGTTGGGTTTTAATTTTTGATTAATTCTTTAGACATAAAAAAGAAATTGATTTTTTTTGGTTATATTCTTGCCTAATATTGGATCGTTGCTCCTCATTACTACATTTCTTAAGTCTACGTTTTCTACAACGCCACTAAAACTAAAAAGACCCGTATATATCAGACGTGCACGTGAAGTTGACCAAGCCCGGAAGCATGCTCCTCCTCCAATACCAAGATCAAGAACAAAATACCTTCCAAATACAGTCTTATCCCACGGTCAACTCCATGTCCAAATCAGCCGTTCACAATCAATTGCTGGAGCCCGCATATTAATTAAGATTATAAATATCAAAGACAAAAATAACACTGGCCAAATTGTTACCAATAATGTCGTATATAAATAAATTCTGAGATGATAATATTTTTTTTATAAAATAAAACAATCGCTTTATAGATCTCACATTCACTTATTTTATTGGCTTATGGTCACTCATTAAATATTTCATTTACTACTAATTTTCCTTATCTCAAAGCGATGTCACGCTGGTTTTGCTGGTGCTGTATTCAATAGTACCAATGATAAATGATAGGATATACTTAATTAGACATAAATACGCAGTTATATTAACTTTTAACATATCTATTAAAAATAGCCAATAAATTATTTAAATAAACACTATATTAGTAATTTTGTTTGTAAAGGCCTAAATTATATAAAAAACAGTATAACTATATCTGCAATAAATGCGTAAGAACAATTAAAAATAAATAGTACGACGCACCACACAGACTTTCTCTCTCTTTCTATAAACTCGTAAGATTTCTGAACGGAATAATGTACATTGTATCATCACCACTCCACATAAGAACACGCATAAAATAATATACAATGATATAGAATCAATGAGAAAAGAGGCGCATCTTTGTCCACCTAAGAGCATTTCAAACAGTTTAATGTCTTCCACAAGGGTCAACACTTCGTATTAAAATTTCGATTTCTGGTTAAAATTTTAACATTTTATAAGGTGTTGCAGATCTTCAAGTCATCGCATTGATATTTAATTATTCATTTATACATTTTGACCAATAAAAAATGTAAATATTGACTATTGAGTCTAAAATGGAGATAGATCATTGCTATGCAAACATTTCTCCTAAGAGATTTAAGGAAAAATAACATACTTTTTTAGATACTTATATTTAATTACTCTATGGCATTGGAGAATTATTGCGTTAAGACTTAAGTAGTATATGTTTACAACTAAAGCTCACAAAATTGTATTAATATATTTGCAAATATCTCAGAAACTGTTGCTTTTATAAAAATATATGTCAAATAAAAGTTTTTTATTTCTAATAGTCCTACAATTTTGCAATGATAAGTTGTTTAGTTTCTCAAATAGTTGTGGAGATACGGAAATTAACGCTTCTGTAAAGTACCCTAAAAATCATTTTCATAGGAAAATGAAAATAGCCAGTTTATTTATAATCTTAATCAACGCCTAGATACGAATTTTAATCAAAATCGTTTGAGCAGATTTTGAGAAAACCAAATTTTTCTCTTTTCGCCCTTCAGTAAACTACCCTTAATTTTAAGTTTTTATAGACACACAGACAGACGGCATTGCAAAGACTATTTTTTAGGGTTCGGGGGGTCATGAGACGTCGACATCCATCAACATTTCAGGTTAGTTTTTTTTTACGGTCGCAATACTTAAACTTTAATGTCCAAAAAGTTAAAAAAATTCATATAATTGCGTATAGATTGAAAGTTATTGATTTTATAAAAATATGTTTCGGATAAAATATCTGTATTATAAATATATATACATATTTGTAATGCTAAGTAATTTCATATCTCAAATAGTTTCGGAGCTATTATAAAAAATGTTAATTTACGCATCAGACCGGAGCCCTTAAAGCCATTTTGCCGAAATATTGAGAGTAGCCATTTTGTTTGGAATATTTATTAATGTTCATAAATGAAATTTAATCAAAATCGTTAGAGCCGATTTTGAGAAAATTGACTTTTTCTCTTTTTGCCCTTCAGTAAACTACCCTTAATTTTAGGGGTAGATATCCAATTCCAAAAATACCTCGGGGGAACCCTATGAAAACCCTAGATATCAAGTTTTAGCTCAATTGGTAAAATATTTTAGGCTCTAGTTGGAGGTACAGATGGACAGACAGACATACAGACAGACTGAAATTCAAAAACAACTTTTTCGGATTCAAGGAGTCATGAAACGTCAAGATTCATCAAAATCTCGAGTTCGATTTTTTTGATGATCACCATACTTTCTCTACCTGTAAGATAGAGAGAAAGTAAAAATACGCAGTGCCGTTGTGACTCTCTTTATATTATCTTAAAATAGAAACTTTACTAAAAACTCGTAATATTTGTGAAACGAAAAAATATAATATGTTGAAAAAACACTCCACCAAAGATTATAAATGAAATAATACACACTGTTATAGAATCATTGAGAAAAGAGGAATATCACTGTCCACAAAATTTTCATTTTCAGAGAGATAAAAAATTAATATATTGGTTTTAGCTCAGAAACTATTGGTTTTATAAAAAAATATAGTACTACAACTTTACTGTAACACGTTATTTAGCATCTCAAAAAGTTGCGGAGATATGATCAAAATTGGAAATTTCCGCTCATGTCAGCTATACTTAAAGTCATTTTCATGGGAAGATGAGAAAGGCCATCTTGTTTTAATGTTAAATAATGGCAACATACAAAATTAAATCAAAATTGTTTGAGCGGGTTTTGAGAAAATTTATTATTTTCGCTTTATTTACCCTCCAGTAAACAACCCTTATCTTAAGGATAGATATCTAAGTCCAAGGATCCCTTGGGTAAATCTTATGAAACCTCCAAATACAAAATTATAGTTCAATCGTCAAAATGGTTTCGGCTCTAGGCAGAGATACAGAGGTACATACACACAGATGGCCTTGCGAAAACTCCTTTTTTCGGTTTCAATGGGTCATGAAACGTCGTTATTTATTAAAATCATGAGTTCAATTTTTTTCTACGATCCGAGGGGTCGAGTAAAAGTAAAACATATCTATACCATTCATATTTTGAAGCAAATCCAATCCACTTTTTCATCCTTTATTAATTAAAAGTATCTGAAAAAGAGGGGAGAAGTAATGTTAAGTTTGGAAAATTACTCATTCAGCTTTGCCATATTTTAGTAAAATCAGAATGCATAATACAAAATAATAACAATACTACTTACATAAAATAAGTCTGCATTCTTGTAGACTCATAGGGCATAGATATAATATCATCAATCGAAGTTATCAAAATAAAGGAATATTTACCTCCCCAACATAAAGAATAGCGAGTAAAGATCTGTTACAGTATTTGGAAGGACAATTTTTGGGAATGTAAGAGGTAGAGAAGTGCACTTCTGACCCTTCTTGACTTCTCTTTAGTTTTATGACTTATGAATGGGCCTTCATAACTTAAAATTGCCGACCTTTTGTTATATGAGTCTAATGAAAAATATATAAACTGTCCACTATGATCACTAATCTCTCAAAATAATTTAAAGATAACATTTGATTTATGAAGTTATTTTAGAATCATGTCTTCCTTCCCGTTAGGGTTATGCGTAAGTATGTGAACAAAATATCGACACTTTACCATCATCGATATTTTACTTTTGAAACTAGTAACTTTTTACTAGATGGTTTAGTTTTAATACTTTCATTGATTTGAGTTCTCACACACCTCTATCGGAACGGTATCGAATTAAAACAACCGTTTGGTTGCTGAGCCTCTATTTTCCAAAACAGGAGCTACTCTAAATAAAATAAGGAACAGTATTTAGGGAAAATAATGGATATACTACTATTTTTCTGTGACTGCACTGAAGAGGATTGCGAAATATGAGCATTTTTGAATAGTATTTTAATTTATTAGTGAACTTATGATATTAGTTCAGAGCTTCATTAAAATGGATATGAGTATGCAAGTTCTCTAACTTTCAGGCTTAAATAATTGTGAAAAATAGTTTGAAAAATTATATTTTGTATAAAAGCTGATATGGTAAAATCTTTCATGATAACCATAATACAATACTATCATACCTTCTAACATAATTATACTATAATATGATAAGTCATTACAATTTTTAGTGTTTAATAAATTTAAAAATACAACTACGATTCAAAAGTTGTGTTTTTTTTATTACTAAACTAAAAATAGGCCTACATGTTTCCCCTAATACAATTTATATACTAACTTATCGATACTTTTGTTTCTATACTATTACAGTATGGATACATTTCTTCTGATAATTTTAATAAGAACAGTATTGATAGCACCCGCCTCGGTGGCATAGTTGGGTAACGTGCTATTTTCATGTTGAGCTAGACTGCCGAGGACGTGGAGATCAAGGTTTGAATCTTGGTCTGGTGAGCTCGGGGGGGGGGGGGTTGTTCCTAAATGGTTT
>CABFWB010001109.1:37865-63812 GCA_902151455.1 Timema bartmani | reverse complement strand
AAGAGAAAAATATTGTGATCGTCAAATTGTCGAAGAATCTATTTTGATAAATGTCGACAACCCGAAAAAGTTGTTTTTGAGCTGCCGTCTGTCTGTATCTCATACTAGAGCTGAAATTATGTTACCGTTCGGGTTAAAACTTGGTATCTAGAGTTTTCATAAGGTCCTCCTGAGCTGTTTTTGGATTTATATATCTAAATCTAAAATTGATGGTAGTTTACTTAAGAGCAAAAGAGATCAAAACGATTTTCTCAAAATGCGCTCCAACGATTTTGATTAAATTGTATATATAGGCATTGATTGACATCACAAACAAAATGGCAACCCTAGTTTTCCCATTAAATTGATTTTAATGGCACTTTACGTAGCGGAGATTTACAATTTTGTTCATTTATCCACAACTATTTGAGACACAATACACGTTATCTTTTTAAAGATGTAGTTCTATTAAAAAAATTATCTGAAATATATTTTAATAAAACCAATATTTTCTAAACCATAAGCAAACATATAACTTATATATTGCCCATATTTTTATAGAGTACTACTTAGTAATATGAAATTGACCTATACGCTCTTTGTGGGAGAGAGATACTCCTCTTTTTTCCATGTTTTTGTGACAGTATATACTATTACATTCACGCTCTTTAGTGGAATATTACTGCTGCATTTTATTTTATTTAGTTTCACAAATTTTACGAGTTTTTTTGGTGTAAATGTCTCTATTTTAAGATTAAAGAGCGGGAAAGTCTGTTTGGTGCACCGTACCATTTATTTTAGGCCTGTCCAGTTTATATGAACTTGTATTAAATTAATATTTAAATACATTTGGCCAAACTTTGGTACCATTGACCTCGTCATTATTTAACGTAGAAACAGATTAATAATAAATGAAGTATATACTTCGAGGTTACTAAAAATAAATTATATTAATTTGATTCGAAATTTTTGTACCCCTTCGTTAGCAATTAATTATTTGTTTATAATACACTGGGAGAGATTCACATTTATAAAGAGTTTTAATGTAATGGGTTACAATTTTGGACACCTCTAGCCTTATTAAAATTGGCCTCAGAAACAAAATAAAAATGTATTAATTATATCCTTAGTACGTTATATATTTATGCACTGAGTTTGATTGAAATAATTTGATTTATTTATTATAGTTTCAGACACTTCTTAAAGTACTCTGTTGCTATGTATATATTATACATAGATATATATGTCTAAATCGAATAAAAGCACTTATTTCTGTAAATTTAGACCAAATTTGAACAACATTTTCTTACATTTTTAAACACTTTAATATCTGCTCCCAAGAAAATTTTTTAATATTATGTACACTGTATATTTAAACATTGATATAATATCACTAAAAGTAAAATAAAAAAGCATGCGCAGATCAACCTGTTTAGATCTCACGTATGCCTGCGTCAGTTGGCTACAGGTTTCAGCCTGATCAAATTCGATTACATAACGGTACATGTTATACTAGCTCAAAAGGAGTATTGTTTTATTATTGACTAGTTCATGCCATTATTATATGGAAAATAATTCAAAACTACTATCCAGTCATTGTTAGATCATTCGAAAATAAAATTATCTAGAACACAGTTTTTACTTTGACGTAAAATAGCATCAAATTTAAAATGTGTTTCTTGAAGTCCTTTGAGAGGATATGCTTAGCTAGCTGTATATAACGTTAGTGAGCATTTGTAACTTAAAAAGAACAATTAAAATGCAATTATAATGGTTCTGATTACACTAGTGAATCTACAGGTGTGTACGTGAGAACTGTAAAACCTATTATGAGAGAGGGGAAATATTATCTTCAATCTATGGATCAGCGTACATCTATACCTAAAATAGAAATAAAAATAACATGTAAGTATATTTCAACAAAGAAACTTACGAAAAAAATCTGTCTGGTGGAATATAAAAAAATGTAAAATATATCTTACTTTAAAAAAAGGTAAAAATGTCTTAGGTATGATGAACTTAAAGAATGTAACAGGAAGTATTTGCGTAAGGTTATTATAGGATTATGGTTCAAGATGAAAATATGTCACTCTAAGTAGAACATTCTAATTGAACGGCCTATGATAAAATTAGGGAGAGATTTAGCCTATAAATATTAAGAGAGATATTATATATGTGTACGAAAAAAAGATAAGCTTATTTCCAAATGTTACTACACTGTGCTAATAGTCATAGGAGTTTTAATCCAGATTAGGAATGATATAATCTATTGAAAATCGAAACAAGCTTCTTATTGTAATTGCTGGCGGTAGGAAAGAACCATAATATTTTCAATTATGATATAGAGATACCAAGCTTCTTCAATTTGTACGGAGCGTTTAATGTTTTAAAAAAATGTAAAATTGATTAATTGATCTCAAATGTAAAAGTAATTAACTGATCCCAAAGGAACGCTAATATTTTTGATATCCTCCACCATATCATGCAGCTCTTAACCCAATAATGTTAATATCGGGTTAAGATAAAGAAGCAAATAATACATGGTAATCCTAATAACTCCTTGAAAATAAATGGTACTACCCAATCAAACAAACTTTGTCATATTGTGTACTATAGCTTCAAAGATAATTTTCAAACATAGGTTTTAAGTAAACTACCTTTAAATGTGTTTTACTAACTAAAACAAACACAAAATTTTGTTAATCACGATAAACACTCTTTATATATATATTTTAAACATAATTATTCAAATATATTTAGCAAAACTCAAATTTTCAAAAATAGATTATTTGTAAATTACCCTAAAATGATTTGTTATGTGAAAAAAAATATTTTTATTTATCATGAAAAACTATTCCCAGACTCACATTTTTAATTAAATCTTCAAGGTCAATTTAAAAATCTCATATTCTCTATAATTTTTCGTAAGAAAACTACCCTTAAATTAATTTACTTTAGATAAATAAATAATCACCAGTAAACCCTTGCGAAACTTTCGCACATTCAAACTTCACCTCCACCCCGCCACCTCCAAAAATGATTTAGTCTTTTGTTTGGTTGTTTAAATTAAATACTCAGCGAAGTGTATACATAAAATAGTAAAGAGAGTTTATTTTCGGTAATTGATACAAAAATATTGTTAAATTTTTCTTTTAACTTATATTTTAAACAAACAATGCATTTTAATGTAAACTGAATATGCTATGTCAGAAGTCGGTAAACAATCCTTTCCACTGATACCTTATGCATCGCTATTGGCTTTGTATTAGTTGAAAAAAAGGGATTTTGACAACAGAAATAATATATAGGATTATTATTTATAAAATAAAATAGTCCCCTGATTCTAGTTTTGAACCAAATCATTAGAGATATTTAAAAAAGATCAAATTTTACAAAACTCAGTAATTATTATTTTAACTACTATTAAATGATTTTTGAAGTAAATATATCTATATAGCAATATATATATATATATAATGATAGCAAAACATTATTAACAGATACCCATTTTGAACCAAGTCATTAAATCCATTTTTTTGAATATTCAAATTATATACGGTCATAAGAAAACTACGTGCATCCAAACTTTTCCCCACAAAACAATTTTACATCTTTACTTGTCATGTTCATTTCAAACACTCCCAATATATACATTTTAAGCAAAATCATTATAGCCATTTTCAAGATCATTTGACTTTTTAAAATCACTCATTACTAAACGACCCTTTGTCGAATTTTTACCTAAAAATAAGTATATAAGGTTATTTTTCATGTCAATAAATCCTTGGATTCCCATTTCGAACATGATTGTTAGGGACATTTTAATGATATTTTAAGTTTTTGAAAAATCATATATCATTAAACTACCCAAAAAACCCCAAAAAATGTATGCAATGCTAATTATCATGTCAAACATTCCCAAAATACCTATTTGGATTAAAATCGCTTGGACCATTTTTAAAATAGTTAATGTATATATAAAATAAGTTAACTATCCAATAATGAGTTCTCCTCCAAAAACAAGTATTCACTGTTATTTGACATGTCAAACATTCCCAAGATACCCATTTGAAACCATATTGTTAGAATCATTGGTAAAATATTTAAAATTTAAAAAAATTCAATCATCAGTAAACTAGCCATAAATGGGGTTTTAATCCAAAAACAAGTATACAATGCTTTTTTAGCATAACACACAACTCTCAGATATACACTTTAAGAAAATCGCTAGATCTATTTGAGAAATATTTCGAATTTTCAAAAATGCTCCATCAGTAAACTACCCTTCTCTGAATTTTTATTCAAAAACCAAATATCCAGTAGGCCCCTACTATTTGTCATGTCAAAAAATCTTAGATGTAAAATTTAAACAATATTGTTATAGCCTTTTATGAAAACTATGAAATTATAAATAAAACTCTCATCATTAAACTACCCTTAATTTGAGGGTTAGGGTAAATTTTTTTTTTGAGCTAGCCCTATAAAATAAAATTAACAAGTTTGAACAAAATCGACCAAACCGTTTGGGATCCATGGCAAGGGAGAGACTGACTGAAAGATAGACAAATAGACATTGGGACAAACAAAATGGTAATATCAAATTTTGGTTTCGTGTTAACATAAAACGTATGAACTCGTCATAATCTCGAGATCGATCTTTTCACGGTCACAATACTTTCTCTTGATATGAGAAAGTAAAATTAAAAAATCCTTACGAGACACTATTAAAGAACTACACAAGTGGTCATTAGAGAAAATTTTGTGACTTTGTATAAATCGGTGTATTTACTAAAAGCGTATAAATCAGTGTATATACTAAAAGCTCGACCAAACATTCTAGTATATTCATATTATCTTTTCATATTTTCTAAAAATCAGGAACCTTAAAAGTGGTGGAAGAAACACTTTTGTATTTACAACAGGAGATGTTCATTTTGGTTGCCAATTTATATATTATGTAATTTAATGTTTTATGTTAACCTTATAGCAAAAAACATGTTTTAAATCTAATTATTTTTAATGATTTGGACACCTCTGAACCCAAAACGTCTGTCTGAAATAACAAAACTCAAACCCTGAGATTCCCTAGTGGGTGTTTAAGTATGTTCCAGGCTCGGTCGTAATCAATAAGAAAGATACGGTGCCTACATTAGTTCTTTTGATAAAACTAACTAAATAACTAGCATGATAATACCCCCGCTTCGGTGTCCGCAAGGTCAAACGTGCTTCTCTCGCAGTAGACAAGATTGCCAATTACGGGAAGATTGAGGTTAGAATCTCGGTCGGGCTTACTTAATTTTTTCTAAATGGTTTTCCAGTCTCCCTCCATGCAAATGCTAGTACACTCCCTATAAATATAGCCTTCCCAATCCCGTAGCCATTAGCTTAGTTAGTACATAAGCGTACAACCCGAACGGGTAGTAAGACGCGTTGCTAAAAATCTTAATAACTAAATAACTCTATAGTATGATTTTGGTAGGAAGAACAGTAGAGGTTAGTTACTAAAGTTACTAGAAATATTTTAATATATTCTTACATAAAGTCATGTTATCTGCAACTATCACTTTTGATAGATAATATCAATACCTAGAGAATAACATAAATAATAAAGTAGAATGTTATCACTCTTGGCCGCAAATAAATATGTTTGAATTTTCTAAACTGATTCTCCAACCAAAATCAGAGTTTATGTACTAAAGGAACCCATAATTTCATGGCCGCTGGAACGTAAGCTCATCAGTCAACTCTATCCTGAGACACCCCATAATACCTTCCTTAACTGACACCCAACCTCCTTCAAATACATTTTTACATTATCCGTTTATAGACGTCTTTGTTACCAATAGGTCTTGTATCTCCAGATGTCCCAACTAGAATATTGTGTACATTCCTTTCATTGCCCATACCCCTCACATGACTACCTTACCTCAACCTGAGGGCCTTGATTATCCTTAATATGTTTGGGCATGCATGCAAACCATGATGTTATTTATTATGTAGCCTTATTCATTCTCCTGTATCTTATCCCTCTTAGACACAAATATCTTTCTCAGCACTTTTTTCTCAGAAACTCTCAATTTATTCTATTAGTACAGATTGAGAGACTACGCTTCACAACCGTAAAGAACAACGCGTAAGATTATATTTTTTTATATTATGTTATTTTAATGTAAATGAGAATGTATATTTTGCTGTTGTTAGATTCCAAGATACACTTTCAGCTCAAAGTAACGTAAAATCCAAGTTTAACTAATATTAAAACGTTGTTAAAATTACCTTAAAATACTAATCCAATTCTAGCAGATTTTGATCAAATTTGATACATATTACGTCGTAGAATGTATGCTTAATCATGCGCCTCAAGTATCCAAACTTAAGTTTGAAAAAAATCCCATCGATGGTTTCCCAAAGGTTGAGAACTCAAAGAAGGATTTATATAACTTAATTACACTAAAAATGTATACTTTTTTAATTGAATTCACATTTCAGAAATGCATTAATTGATTTATACATTTTTCAACATTCAAAACTTAGGCTTAATTTGGTTCAAATTTAACTATTGGTCTATGCAACTTGATTTTGACTAAACTTAGGTTTCACCTTTGAAGTAATTGATTAGGTTTTGCTTATGCTTTTCATACACAATATTTGATTTGGGCTATATTTGAAAAATACACATTAATTTTTAAAAAACACCTACGTTGGAGAATTAAACAGAAAAATTGGAAATTCAAATTCGATTGTTATATTATGCCTATATAAACATTTAAATAATTTGAAGTAATGGAAGGCCAACAACATTTTGCATACTTTGAATTACTTATTATAAAATAGCTGGGAGTTTATTAGTAAAAAAAGTAATGAAAGGGTATAATTACATTCTCAAATTATAATTTCATAAGATAGAAACTTCAAAAAGGCCAAATGTGCAGTAAGATGGGGTGAAAATAAAGAAAGAGAATTGATCTAATAAATTAGATTGTTTCGTCCATATATCATGTAAAACATTAGACATAAGTTATATTCAATAAAAACCACCTATATATTTTAACTAGTGTTTAGATATTTTTAATAATTAGTGTGAAAGATTTAACCCCTTTAACTTAACTGGTTTGAAAATAAGCAATATTAAAGTCCTGTCATTCTGAATCTCAATTTTATTCTCCTTCTGGAATGACACTGACCACGTCAATAAATTAGAATGGCTTTTAAAAACCAATTGCTATAGTTAATATAAAGCATGTGACAAAAGCTTTATTTTTCCATTTAGAAAACAGTATTTGTTTGTAATTCAGTAACAAAGATAAAATAACTGGAGCCCTAAAGTAAACTAAACCATCAATGATTAGTACCATTTTGTCACAACTATAAAATATGTCGACCAACTTAGCCTATAAAGAAAACAAGCGAGGCATTCGGTTTCAAGAGCTTTCACAGATTACATGATATTTCAAATTTGTTCCCACGAAACAGGATTATTTTCACTAGCAAGCTAACCAACCAAGATACATTTTTGCTGAACAGGATTTCCCTGTGTTAATTGGGCTTCACTTTGTCATATCATGACTAGACCACTTCAAAGTATTCTGTACAAACTTTGATTGATTTCTGGATTAATAGTTATAGCTTTAACATAAAAACAAAACCATTCTAATATAACATTCCTCACCTTTCGTAACAAATAATTTATTACAGAGGCAACGATAATTTTATCATACGTTTTCTTGAAATTTCACCGTTATTATTTCATGAATGAAAACTATCTATTGATTTCACATATATTAAACATATACAATTTATCTTAACTACAAGTTTTGCACTCCCTTGTTCGGGCTATGTTTGCGGATGTAACAAACTCGGACCTGAACAACCAACTCAACAGACTTAAACTAGTGGTTGTTTGTCGACGATCAAGGTAGCGAGTGTTCTACTCGTTAAACAACCTTCGGGCATCAACTTGGTTGGCTGGCTACCAGAGAGATTATTATCAACATATTAGCAAGGATGTCTCTCTCACACACATGAAGAACCTGTTAGAGGATCATTCCTTCACGCTCGCTGGGCTTTTCCCATGTCATTATTAGTTCAGTTAGTGGCCACAAAAATGGATGCTCTTCTTGAATCGTCTTCACGTTTTTATATATCTTAAATATATCTTGTGGGAGGGACAAGTCCTTTTTAAGAAATATTCTACCAGCAGGAAACTTATTGTGTTCCTTACGCCCATTCGTTCAGTTGAAAATTATAATTTAACTTAATTTAGCAATATTTCGAATTAATTTGGTCGTTTATAATTTCTTTGCCTAAGCAGAAACATGGTTTATATACTTATTTTGAGTAGATAAAATGGTTAAAATTAATTCTATCTGAAACTCTAATGTTTGAGTTGGACATCCAAACTGACAAATAGAAGTAATTATTAATATTGACGGATGTCGTTCTAGTCAATATTTGGCGCATAGATACAGCAATAATTTAACAAGAAAAACATAGTCATATATTTTGACTCATCCTAAAACTGAAAGTACTAGTGATTAACATACAATTTTAATATTTCATTTAGATATATATAAATGTATGAAATACTAAGATTTGAGATTTTTTTTTAGATTTGAGCTATTTTTGAAAATCACGTTTTTTATTTTAAATAATAAATTGATGATTCAAAGATGCCCAATGATTCAAAAATGTCATGTGATATCACTGGTAACAGTCTAAAGTTAGAAAAGTATTTTTTCAAAAGATGACATAGTCAATGGTAATGTACTGTACCCTAGAATTACACTTGTTAGTTTCAAAATTGAACGCATGGGGTAAAGTGTTTCCACAAACAATACTGTATACAAAACATTTTGGGAACTCTTGATTGCAATTATGCAAAGCTTAGCAAAGCCTATTGAGGCGTGCCAGGGCAAGGGGGTGGTCCCCAGTATGGAGTTTTTATTGAATTGTGCAGGTAAAAGTGTGGCTAGCCCATCGAAAAAATAAATCAATTTCCTCCACTCTTGAATGTTACTTTGGGGACAGAGTACAGGATAGTTTTAAAACCATCTCTTCCCCCCCAATAGTAATTATCTCATATATATATTTACCACCGGTAACTTCTGTATCTTTTTTTTTACTTCTTAATTGACAAACTAATACAACTATTTATTGAGTTGTTTTTTTTGTTTTGACCCTCTTTCGATATACAATTTCAAACAAGAAAGTTTCTTAAAATATTAAATTTGATGTTTATGTTGTAAGAATTAAAGAAAAGAGGAGGGTTTTGTGTGGTCGGTAGGTTTCTAGTAACACATTAAAATGGGATATGGATCTTTACTGCTTTAACATAGGTTTAACGCAGTGAGGGAGGTGGGTGTAAGCAGGGAATTTGCCACTCCAAAAACAACAATTATAATTTCATTAAGAACTAAAACTGTACAAAGTAAAATTAAGATATAGAGAAGAACTAAAACTGTACAAAGTAAAATTAAGATATAGAGAATTGAAGATATGTCTAATGTATTGGGTACATTTTAAGACGATTTGATATAAAAAAACCGCCTCGGTGGCGTAGTTGGCTAACATGCCAGTCGTGTTGAGCTCGACCGCCGAGGACGGGGAGATCGAGGTTCGAATCTCGGTCGGGTGAACTAGGAGTGGTTTTTCCTAAATGGTTTTCCACTCTATCTCCACGCAAATGCGGATTCACTTCCTCTAGTTACAACCCTCCCAATTCCTAAACCATTAGCGTAATTAGTACATAAGCGTATAACCCGAACGGGTAGTAAGACGCGGTGCTAAATATTATTGATATAAAAAAACAACTTTTATACACACTTAAAGGACCCCCAAATTGACCAATTGTAATAAAGTAGAGAAATAATACCTTCGGTGCATTGTATGTAAGGACATTTACATAGTCAAAATCGTTGCCTTTAGCTATATTATAAACTTCCAATAGCCGTTAGACACATTTAATTACAATACTTTATTTCAGCTTCCCTCTGTATGGTACCTTTGCCCCCTGAGTCTCCCCCCCCCCCCTCCACACACACCTTGTCAACTATAAATTTCATTTTGGCTACATTATTTATCGTATGCCCATACTAAAGTAAATTTTGGGCAAGCCATTGGTTTAGCACTTAAACATTTTAGGTCTGCACCCGTTTCATATATAATTCATGAACAATTTTTAGTAATTTACGCCCTCATTTTTAACATTACAAATTTCCATTTGGTTATGTATTGACAACTTAATGTGGTGGACACAACTACCATTAACGAATTAACACTTTTAAACACATTTGTGATATTATACTTAATAGTTATTTTTCAATATTAATTTAAGTATTTATAAAACCTTTTATTCAAAGACTCAATATATTCAAATATATTATCTTAAATTTCGCTTTCTCTCTTCAATAAAATTAAATTGTGTCAATTTAATTTGACGTGTTTCACCTCAAAATGTTGTCCTAGTAACTAGAGCTACAATGTTTATTTAAGTTTTTTACTAATAGCATTTGAACAAAAAGATATACAATTTGGCGAACATATTGTAGGCACTCACTATGGCTCCACCTAATTTGGGTTTTTATTGTCATTTCTTTTACAATATTTCGATCAGAGGCTACCAAATATATAAAAAGACACACACACAGACACACTAAAACAAACATATATATATATATATATATATATACACGTATATATACAACGTGTATCTAAAACAATGCATCAAACTTTGGCAGGCTATTCCTTGGGTGAAAATATAATAATTCACATCAGCAACCTAGGGTCCATCTTGAATAATAAGGGTGATATACACCCCTAAATATAGAGCTAAAAACGACTGTTGTGTGAAATATTATGAAAACTGCTTAGGGTATTACAACGAATATTTGTATACTACTTATTGAAACCTTGATCGTTAATAAACTAAATGTACTGTTACAGTTACCCACCCCCATTATGTAAAAAAGGGGGGTTGTAACACTTTTTTCTGCAATAAAATAGGTAAGAGTAAGTATTGCCAATTTTGACTTAAGATTACAAGTAAATTCCGAGATAATCACACAAGTTAGAGCTCAGAGACAAATGTATGACACAGCTAGCAACACAGATATACTGGCTCCCTACCTGGCAGGAATTAACACTTGTCTTTGAAATCAAACATGGATGATCATCTCAGAAACAGGGAATGCGAGACAGTTTCTTTAAGACACCTATATTTGTTGATTTTTATTCCATGTTTTGTAATCTTAAGTCAAAATCGGTAATACTTACTCTGACACATTTTATTGCAGAAAAAAGTTTTACAACCCCCCCTTTTTTACATAATGGGGGTGGGTAACGGTAGCAGCACATTTAGTTTATTAACGGTCAAGGTTTC
The DNA here is from genome assembly GCA_902151455.1 of Timema bartmani. Classification (NCBI taxonomy): domain Eukaryota; kingdom Metazoa; phylum Arthropoda; class Insecta; order Phasmatodea; family Timematidae; genus Timema; species Timema bartmani. The sequence continues at coordinate 52,456 of CABFWB010001109.1, read as the reverse complement.
AATAAGTAGTATACAAATATTCGTTGTAATACCCTAAGCACTTTTCATAATATTTCACACAACAGGGTTTTTAGCTCTATATTTAGGGGTGTATACCGCCCATATTATTCAAGATGGACCCTAGGTTGCTAGTGTGAATGATTCTATTTTCACCCAAGGAATAGCCTGCCAAAGTTTGATGCAATGTTTTAGATACACATTGTATATATGTATGTATATTTTCGCATTATTTCCTCAAAATTAAAATAAAGCCATTAAAACTTTAATAGGGAGAAGTAAAATAAAATATTTTGATCCCTGTGAACAATGTAGCAATTTCACTTTTTAAAACTATGCCTATAGTTTAAATATTACTATAGATCAAAATTTTATCTTTACATAATTTTATTTATAAAATATTATTTGTTTCTGCGGTCAGTTTAGGATAGGTGAAAAACAGTTATGGGTTAATTTATGCTAGTTTAGAATCTGTTAGTAAAATATAGTTTAAATTAGTATAATTATGTGGGTATCAAATTTCACCAAGATCTGTGCGCATGTTTTATTTAATTTGAGGCTACCGTGTAAGCATTTATAATATTCAGTATTCTGAATTTGATATTTTGATGTAGTTATAAACTCCAATTTTATCTGACAAATACTGTAAGTTATTTTCTCTAGTATTTTAGAAAACTATTAATTATATATATATGACTGTCAATATGATTATTAATATTATAATGAAAATTATAAAATGGAAATAAATTCATTGAAATAAAACATAAATGTGAATAATTATTTTATAGATAGAGTTCATATTTCACTCATTCACCCGTAGAAAGTGACTGCTCTGCTCTAAGTATGGCATTTTTTATTTAAAAAAATCATTTCACTATCTTAACTTATTAGTGGCCAAATAAAGTCACTGTTTTTTTTTAAGTCAGAGTTCCATTTGGCCAAAAAATATGGGCCTAAATATAAACAGGTCTGTAGTGATTACATTTGAAAGACGACTATGTGTCTATCTAGTATGTTTCAAATAGGCCGAAATTATTTATTTTCACAGATAGTTTGCTTAGCTTAACATATTGATAATCCATATGGGTAGTCTTTACCGTGACACAATCCTTAGCAGTCAACGTGTTCAAATGGAAGAGTGTAATCAAAATCCTACTAACAATGTCCTATATGAAAAACCGTGTTTGGTACAAATCGGTTGGAAAAATTATTTTGAAATGTGAACCTGATGGGAAGAACCCGGTTTAAAATATATATTACACTTTCAAATTGTTTTATTATAGTGCCACAGGTATTTTATATATTTTAAACAATATTTTTCAATGTAAATCCAAGAATTTGCACCTTTTAAATAAGACAATAAATAATTCAGAACAAAATGCGCATATATTTATTTTAGCACTGCGTCTTACCACCCGTTCGGGCTATACGCTTATGTACTAATTACTCTAATGTGTTAGAGATAAGGAAGGTTGAATTTAGAGGAAGTGTACCAGCATTTACGTGTGGAGAGTTTAAACCATTTATGGAAAACCACCTTCAGTACACACGACCGGGATAGAGCCTTGATCTCCCTGTACTCGGAAGTCTATTATGTTGCAAGAGGGACGCCTTAGACCATGTGGCCACCTAGGTGGATCAAAGTATATTAGTGATGTATTTATGACGTTATGAGAATGAATAAATAATAGTAAATTCTTATGAAATTGTTTTTACCAACGTTTTGAATATTTACTTACAGTATATTACTATATTTAATAGAAGATAAATCACTAAATCAAATTTTTACAGTGCCGTCAAGTGGTTAGGTAAATTGTTTTAATTTCCAGCTCTTAAAAATCTAGGTAAACGATTCCCAAAGCTTGGTGTAATATCCTGTGTCTTATAATGTAACCATCTTCCACGAAGTGTATGTATTTCAAATTATTTTATTACAGGGCAACGTGTGACGGATGACCATATGTATTTGGTCCATGCAGGCACCAATAGACTACCATACACCTTGGGCACGTGTACCAGTAAGGCCCAGTGCACACGGTAGACGTGCGTCATTTTTGCAGTCACGTCCTGCGACGTTAAGTTGACTCCACGTTACCACACCCGTAGCAGTGCACACTATTGACAGGCGTTAGCTTTGGATGCTACACTTGGCTCCTTCCAATCAGATTGAAGCCATGGTTTTGATAATCACACTCCGGTAATGGTAAAATAAATGTGTATTTTCTAATTTTTGAATCTCCTAACAAAAAATACGTGGCCGAAAGTATTGGGTGAATCCCTTTAACAGTGCCAGACTTCTGAAAGGTGAATTTATTTCTATGCTCAGTGATTTAAGGGAAGATAATGCAAAGGTGTCTTTTAAACTATTTTTGTATTAGTGATTGGTGTGATACCATTTGACGAGCAGCACGATGACGCGTGCAATACGTGTGCATTGCTCTATGTCTTCACTGGTACTGACTGACAGGACGCTGGGTGGCAACGCTTCTCAGGACGTGACTGCAAAAATGACGCACGTTGCCCGTGTACACCGGCCCTGAGGATGAGATAAGCGTCCTATTTGAAATAATATTGTTTCGATTTTTTTTTTCGCTGATGGTGACTATCCGATATCCTTAAAATTATCTGAGAGATTTTTAATGATTGCTTTGAGCTATTGTCAAGCAGACTTAAAAATCTCATCATTAGAGCTTTGTATTTGCTTATTTCCTGCCAGTCGCTGCGGGTAGACACTATACATTTATTTTGAATTTTTATATTTCAACAAAGTGAACAAACAACATCTAATGTTCAAGTAAACGATAACCTGCTTGGCATTGTCTTCATTCAAGAGGAATGGAGTGTTTAAAAACTAGCTTTCTCTATTAGTTTAAGCGCAAAATATTTTGCTACGTCAAAGCAGACACTTTATTAGATTGCTAACCATATCAATGGTTGGGAGTTGGGGAAAAAACATTTATGATCAACGCCAATTGATAAACTAGCATCATAGACGTCCAGTTATTTGTATTTTTATAACCGATTTGTAGAAGTAGAGAGGCTACGGTGACGCAAATAGATTGCTGTTTAAAATAAATCTGCCTTAAAATCCAAGAAAAATATATCATCGCCATCTTCCCCCCTCCTTCCAAGGTTAGCAACTTAGTTACACTGGATATAATCTCTGAGGGAACTGCATGGCTATTAAGGCTGGTCTACATAGAGTCGTACCCGCTTGTCGGGAGTCGGAGTAGTAATATGTCGGTTGTCGTGTCGTATTGTAGTTCCTTACTACAAAATGGACTTTCTACAACGAAATGTCGTAGCACGTAATTTCAACCAATAGAGATTGAGAAATACATAAGAAGCCGAACCATAGTAAATATACCAGACTGTTACAGTTTATACATCTATATAGGTAGAAACGTTTTCAATATAATGAGTCATTTCTTTCGTAAAAAGGAGGATAAATACTGACAGACTCAATAAGTGTAGCGTCTAAATCCATTTTACACTAGTGTTTAACGATCCAAAGTCAACAAAAAATGAGACAAAGAGCATACATACATCAGCATGGACTATGAATTCATAATCAAAGTCATAATATTAATACTCGCAAATAATTAAAATATATAAGTTTAAACAACAATTGTTTTAGTTAAAAAATGCAGTATTTATTTATATAGATTTCCATGAAGTAGGCTATTATCCAAGATTAAATAAATATTAACTTTGATTTTGGTAGTGCAACCGCAACTATATTTGTTTTTGATTGGCTAAACGCAACGTGTCACAACGCAAGAGATGGACAGTGATCATCTCCTTCCGACAAGCTATTCCAATAATTCCGACTTACTACTGCGATTGCAACATTCAATACAGACAGTAAAGCGGGTACTACTCTATGTAGACAAGCCTATATTGGGAAAAGACGTTAGTAGTCTTGTACGCCTAGATAAAACAGGACGCTGATTGGCCACTATAAATAGCTTTGGCCTGTGATTGGCTGTTATTTATAGCACAGGCTTATTACAGTGGTGGCATTCCACCCCGTGACCCCCTGTACACATCAGTAATTTAAACCCCGCGTCGTTCGTCCCTGATTTTTTATGTGTGCTTATTAGATTTTAATGTATGCCCCAGGCTCATTAGTTTTTAATGTGTGACCCAGGGTTTTGAGTGTGGACTTGGGCGCCGGGCCCTCTTCGATAGTAGTGTGCCAATGTCTGTGATACCACTCCACATTCGTGAGAAATTTAATGTTACTCCCCTGGGGCCCCCAATTGTGATACCACATCCGTGAGTGAATCATACTAGACGCCAGTATGTAGGCTCAACAAATTGAGACAGGAATAGATAATGACCTTGAAATTGTGAGAGGTCATGCTTGTTGGCAGTTTGGCGGCTCGACAAGTCGAGACTCGTATCTGGTTGGGGATAAAGTAAGGGACAAATAGGTTTTGCGTAAATAAAACACAATATTACAAACATACATTTACAACACACTTTTAAAGGAATGCCCTATATATTGATTTATACGTTTTTCTACAACGTCTCTTAAATGTGTAATTAAAATGGTTTTTAGTTCACAATCCAACATATAACAGTCCAAACCAATGACTTGACGTGTAAAGTAGGTAGCATTGATAAATCGAGGTTTCTGATGTGTGTTTAGACCGTAGGCTGATCGAGATCAATGACATCCGCTGATTCTGTTACCGTGTCGCATACACCCACGACGAATGTGTCGATCAAATCGTTGCAATATCGTGCGACTGTTGTCCAACACATATCCCATCGGTGGACGACGGCGTCAATGAGGTGCCACACATCACAAAGACGCGCTCAGCTAGGTGCTAGATAGGCGCTCGTTTGAGTCCGGCATCTTTATTCTCGCTGATGACTACCATATGGTCACCACACATGCGTCTAAGAGATATTTCATGATTAGTCAGAATATCTTCTGAGGAGGCTGCGTGTTGCTGAAAACATTGATATGAACGACGTATAGTTGCCCAGTTCTTGCCACTCTGTACGGTTAAACACGTTACAATTCCCTCAGTATTTTTCTAGCTAGATATAGGGCGTAAAGTTGTTCTTGACACTCATGCCGACGATGACTCTTTTGGCGTCGAATTCATCCAGTGAAAACAAAGTATTGAAAATATTGGTTATGGCAAGAGGTTTCACCGGCTTTGCTTTGCGGGTGCAAACTTCTTGGCTTTCCATGATGTTTGATTACTTAGACGACTATTGCAATTATGACAGGCACGCCTTCATAACGCACCTTTTATAGACGCACTCTGATTGGACTTAGCTTCTTGAGGGGCGGCAGGACACTACCGTCTTGAAAAATGTGTTGTAATATCTCAACAACTTAGCGTCATTGCCTGTATGATTGGTGGGTGAGAATAGGGCTAGGAAAGAATCATTGGAATGTTCTGAGCGCGATAGAGAAAGTTCATGAGACAGTAATGCCCGCAAACCTCTGAGGCTATGATTTGAAGTTGTATCGTGTTATGAGACGTGCGGGAAGTGTTTTTGCGTATAAATGTCTGATGTGATTTTACACGGGGTGGAAAACCATAGCTGTCAAAATATTCTACCATGCCGTTCTTGTCGATAAAGATGGCGACCCAATGCCTCCTAGGTTTGGTGTGTGGATCCGTTATGATAATGAGAGCGGCAGGTCGCGTTATTCTTGCGGGTAGTTGATCAGCAGGGAAAACACCAGATCGTACAGAACGGAACCACGGGTTTGTATTCAGCGCACGTCTTATGGTAAGCGTGTCCATCTTCAATCATCCAATCTCGAAGTCCCCAAATGATGGAGGCTGAACATAAATTCCAAACAGAACTATGTGCCATGCACATGGTGGGGCCCAATATAAGTGTTTTCAAAGAAGGAGAGCCTCTATCATACGGATCTACGACACGTGTAGGCGTGTATTTGACTAGATATTTTTCCTTTTTGCCCCCTTAACATAGATCGTTTCTGCACGCATTTTGGCACGGGAGATGAAATATTCTAGCAAGCTGTAATCCACATCGCCGCTATCCCAGGGAATAAAATGCAGTTTGTTGACGATATAGTCGACTTGATTTTTAGCAGTGGCGGAAAGTTCCTTGATGCCTTAAGGGGGGTTTAACACCCATTGTTGAAGTAATGTTCCGCATACAGATAAAACACTCATTTCCTTGACGATAAACTATTTTCTGTCATCGATGAAGTTCTGGAACTCTACAATGACGTCCATGATTTAAATGACGGGAAAAGGGGCAGGAAGTCGCTTATACTAACTCCCAAAATCAATCACGACATTTCTGTCCTTGTCAATGGTGATGATGTTGGCAAACTCCCCGTACATGATACAGTCGACGGTTTCAGTGAGAGCTCTGATGAAGCTCAATTCGATAAACAGAAAACCATGCCTCGGACAAATTCAAAAGCTATGTCATGTGAGTAGACATATTAGATGTGAGATCGAAAGCCATGAGATGATATCTCTTAGGGAAGGCTTCCCGTGTGATGTCGCTACCTTCGTTCATGGATACCCGTTCCTAAAAAGAATGGGTGGTAGGACATGACATAGTTGCCGTTCGAAAAATCGACCTGTAATGGTTTTGACGGCATTTGTTCCCCGTCCACGTACGAGAAATGTTTCATGCCGTAGGTTTGGAAATTAAATGGGTCCTCCGTGGCGTCTTCGTTGAACGCTACGTTTGATTAAATCCCACGATGCATCGTTTAGGTAACTGTGCCGTGAATACGTTGTCCAGTGATTTCCCTTGCTAACCCGTAGGAATAGTGAGTCTTTTTATTTTCACGCGAGTAATGGGATCCTTTGCGGGACTGACGTTTAATGCTTTGGCATGTGCCAACAGTATAGAGAGTTCTACTTTGACACGTTACACTACAAGACAGGCTTCAAAGATGTGAACCTTAAAGTGAAGGATTTCAGGGACGGTCATAAGACTAAATCGTCTCTGGAACGGACCAACTTGACTCTGAGTTAAGTGCCTTTCAAAATGTATTTATATTGGTTAAACACATCCCCGTGTATACACCCCAAAAGATCCACTGTCTTATATTATGCAGTGATATTGCGACAATCCTCAAATTCCTTATTGCTGACGTTAATCTCTTCTAAGGGCCATGGGTTTTCTGCGAACACCAGACTGGAAGTCAAATGTGTTCTTTTAGATTCACTGTTGTAATTGAGAAGCGTATAAATTTAGGATCTATAAGTATAAGTGTTGCTGAGCGAGGAGAAAAGTCTTTGTTTCAAAAACACATTCACCTTTGTGAATAGCGAATGCAACCCATTGTTGACGGGAGTGATTTGATCCACCTCGGTGAAAGCGCCACCGTCGGTTTTCATGATAGCAGCCTTGAGATAGAGCATTGTCTGTGAAATATCGATATAGATCCCTCCTTTACCGGTAAAGGTAAATTCGAAGGGTGATTCATATGTGAGGGAACAGACATATTTCAACTGAAAATATTTATCACTTCTTTCTTGAACTTTTTACGTCGGACGATAGAAGACTGACGTCGATGATTCTTACGACGCCCTTTATAGTCTGGGCCGGACATCAGAGTGTCGATCTTCTGCTCAGACTTGCGTTTAATCTTTGTGATAGCCTCGCTGACACGCTGGCGTAGGGCCTCTTTGAAAGGATGACGCTGATTGGTGACGTCCGAGAGCACTTCGATACCCATATGAAGCGCCTGTTTTCCAATGGCCTTAGCATCACTTGTCAAAAACGCTATTGCGCTCTGGAAAAGGCCACTGAAATAACTTCCAATTCCATGCTCACGTTGATAGGTAGCACTGTGGTAGATCGAAGATATTCCTGTTCCAGTCTAGTTTACTTAGTATCTTTGGTAGGGGCAGTTCTGTTGAGCACCGTCGAAAATAAAGTTTCACGCAGACTTTTTCAAATTCGAATGGCACAAGTTCACCAGTGTCTGTTCTTATATTGATATCCAAGCTTTAAATTTTTCTTCTAAGTAGGGGCACGTAGTGCAACGGAGTATAGCTAACTGTCTTATGTATTCCGTAGATATAGTTGGTTCTGTTGATGCCGATAATACGTAAAAGCGGTGCCACAATTTCGCCCCCGGTCTGAAGATCGTCGATATCCATGTATTTGTACTTTTGCAAAGGTAAACCTAGTAGAATGTTGGTGGCGTACGGTGACTTTAATCAGATTAGTCTTAGGATTGAAACCGAGCTGGGACTTAGTTGACAAGGTTCGGCCAACACATACTTGCACGAAATTAGTCTATGTGTCGCGCAAACTTGTTGCAACGCCTGCCTTCATATTGATGGAAATTACTATAATTGCACCGAATGTGAACGTGTTAAGACTCCTATATTCAAGGGTGATGCCACCTTGGCCCAATTTGTAGGATTTCTAGAGCATATTAAAACAACAAAATTTAAGGACATCACCCTCCTAGCCCAAAATGCTAGGGGCTATGATGAAAATTTTATTTTAAAATTTATGACGGATGTAAAAAAAATGGACGCCAAAGCTCATAATGAACAGTTGGAAAATCATGTCCATGCGTTACGGTCCGCTCCACTTTATTGACTCGCTCAAATTTCTCCCGATGGCGTTGTCCAAGATGCACAAGACATTCGGCTTGGACGTGTCCTTTGCCAAGGGACAATTCCTCAATTTTGCAATAAAAAGAAAAACGAGGTTTATAGGGGTCCCTTGCCACCAAAGGAAGAATACGGCATCGGTGAGATGTCAGTTGAGGTAAAGGAGCACTTTGAGAAGTGGTATGATGCGCTGGTCAAAGAAAATTATGTCTTTCATTTTAACCGCGAGTTGGAACTGTATTCCGTGAAAGATGTTGATATCCTATGGAAGGCCCGCCTAAAGTCTAGATACATAATCATGGGAAAAGCAAAGATGGATCCTTTCAGAGAGGCGTGTACGATCTCAGGAGCGGCCATGTTGGCTTACCACCGAAGTCATCTTAAGGAGTATACCATCGGTATCATCCCTAACGGTGGCTACTGGTGTGCATACCAACAGTCGCACGTCGATGTACAAAGGCTCTCCTGGAAGGCCCATCAATGCCATTTCTCTATCATTCATGCGGGCAACGGCCGTGAGGAATATGTATTAGGACGACGTGTAGATGGCATTGTTAAAGCTGGAGATGCCACCACCGTCTTCCAGTTCTGGGGATGTTATTGGCATGGGGGCCCTCTCTATAGTCCTGACAGGACCACACCTATAAAAAACAGCCATCACGAGACCATGGAGACACGCTATGAAACGACCATGGCATGCATGGAAAAATTTAAGAATGCCGGATATATGGTCGTAGAGATGTGGGAGTGTACGTTTAATTCGATGAAACGCACAGACATGTACTGGAAACAATTTGTTCTCCAGCACAAAGTGTACACCAAAGAGACCCTCAGGCGTACAAATTGTATAAAACTCTTCCACGAAGCAGACCTTTCTTGTGGAGAGAAAATCAAATACCTGGACGTGTTTTCATTGTATCTTTACTTTTGTAAGTACAAAAAACACCCCATCGGCCACACCAATATTCACTTGGAACCAAATTGTACGTCTATAGATCAAGTAGAAGACAGCCAAGGTTACCGTGACGCTTCCTCGGGATTTATTCATGCCCGTATTTCCTACACGGATGCACGATAAGTTAATGTTCATTTAGGGCAGGAAATGCGAGGAAGAGAAAAATCCAGGCGTAAGTCAGCACAATGACAAGAAAGATTGCTGGTTGACAGGCGTATGGGTGATTGACGAGGCTACACCGTTGAAGCAGTACACGAAGTGTGGAAGTATGATGTATCTGTTTGCGATCGTCAGACACGTTCTGGTAGATTGTTTCAAGGGTACATTGATACTTTTTTGAAAATTAAACAGGAAGCCAGTAGAAGGCCAGATTGGTGTACCTCACAAGATGAGAAGTTAGCTTATATTAAAAATTATGAGAAAAGGGAGGGGATAAAACTCGATTCCGATTTTGTTTGTAAAACCATAGTCCGCGCACAATGGCTAAACTTTTTTTAAATTCACTATGGGCAAATACCCGATTAACCACACGTTGCCGTTGTCAATGACTATCAGGGAATCCACAAAAACTTGACGGATTCGTACATTACCATGAACAGTATCATTGATGTTAATGATAAGGTTATGTTCCTTAATTACAAGGATGCGCGTGACGCGTTGAGCCCTAACCCTAGCAAGAGTGTCTCGGTGGCATGCCACACGACTGCCATGTCTAGGTTGCACTTTTACAGCAAAAAATTGGGGGAACCGCGTTTTGTATCACAATACATATAGCTTTCTATTCACGGAACGCCCCGGCAAAAGGAGTCCACCTTCCCGAGACTTATTAGGTGACCTCACTGACTAACTTAAGGATTACCGTCCGGGAAGCTATATTAGCGTCTTTGTATCTGGTGGTCCCAAGAACTACACGTACCGAGTTTGTGTTGGTGGCGATCCTGCTAAAATAAAATGGTGCGCAAGGTTCGCAGGATCACCATAAACTACGGAAACCGGAACGACGTTAATTTTGACGTTTTGAAAGCGATGGTCACTAAACAGGCTGCGGAAAGGTACATAGAGATACCGCGCAAAATTGTAAGAAAATGTCTTGCGACTGTTTGTACCGTTTCACAGACTAATGTTTAGCGCCCATTATACACCAAATGACAGATAACGGATGATTATAATACGTTGCCGTTTGGGTATCAGTGTCCTTGTATTAGAACGCGCGCGCTAAGACTAAAAGTTTATCATTTAGACGGGCTGAATAGTCATCTTTTTGTCTTTCTAGACAGTTCCTCTGACATACCATTTTTCAATGATTGGAGATTTCTATTTTCATATTCTTTTCTTTAAGAAAACAGGTATATTTTTTATTGTTTTATTTTATGCATCCGGGATACTTTTTTAAAATTTTTAATCCACCGGCACAATCCTTCACCTATCTGATTATTTCTAGTCAAATTGAATTAGTTGTTTGTATATATTTCTTTTAATTCTAGTCAAAAAATTTGCTTGTACATATTTTTAATTGAAACTATTTGTCTGTGTATATATATATATATATATTCAAATACTCTTAAACTGGACTTATATATTTCGTTACGAGGCCACTATTCCCCTAAGACTTAAAAAAAATTATTTTCTCAACACCAAAACAAGTATACTTCAATGTGTAAAATATATTTGTAAATAAATATTCTAAAACTATATTCCAATTATGCTTTTCATGGTGTGATCTATCTTTGTAAAAAATATTCTAAAACTGTTATTTGTTAAATTATGATTGTAAATAAAGATTCTTAAACCGTTATGTTTGTGTTTTAACGTCTACAATCAAACACAACCCCCCTATCCTATAAATACAAGGTCATTTAGCTTATAAGCTCACTCTCAAACATTATAGACAAGTTGAAACATCCACTTGTGATAAATGTTAGATATTTAGAGCACTGGGAGGCTCTATGAGTATTCTAAACATACATTATGTATTTTAATAGATATTCAGTGGTAAGATAAACAAATCCATGCTATAGTATTAAATTTAAAGGATATATTTCAGAGGTGTCTGGCGAATATAGGGAGGTTTTTTCTAATAGGTTTTCCATTCTCCCTTCACACCAATGTGGGTACACTTCCTCTAATTTTGGCTTGAGACCATTAAAATAGTTCTGAAAGTAAAACTTGTTTTTGTTTGACATGTTTATGATATCATATTTATTACATTAATCTTGTTACCCTCTCCCAACGACACAAGTCTATATCATTGACTGATTGTTTTAAAGGTCCCCATAATAATTGTTTGAGATTACATATTAATTTATGTCAACAAAATATAGTTGAAGCCATATTTAAAAATAAAACTTCTTTGTTTGTCATTTTTATTAACTCATAATCAGCAAAGATAACACTTTATTAGTGAATTATTTTTGATACTCTTCCAACAAGCAAACTAACTTCTCATGTGTAGATTGCTATTCATTCCCAGTATTTGAATATCCTGGTATTTACGACTAGGCCTGTATTCTACCATCACAACAATTGCAATTGATAAATAAAGAAAAAGTTAGATCTTGTGTGTGAATTTGCTATCTAACCCTCAAAGTTAGATCCTTTTTACTTTCTCCTTGGGTTTCAGTATACTGTCACAGCAGTTACAATCTATAAATGAATGTGTTGGATTTGTGTGTGTGTGAACTTGACACATTACCTTAAACCAAATTTAGTTAAATTTATACAAATCAAACATTAAGAAATATTTAAAATACATTTCTTTGTTGTTTGGTACTATTTTGTTTTGTTTGGCATTTATAATATCGATTCAAGGTCCTCATAATTGTATTCGATGTAACTTATGAATTAATGTAAAAGTTATTTATTATGTCAGCAAAATATAGTTTAGAATGATAAATTATTTTTAAAATAAAACTTTTTTTGTTTTTAAGTGGCTCAAGGAATAAAACAATGGTTACTAAAATAATTAAATTCTTTTGCTTTCTCCTTGGGCAGTAATATACCGTCACAATGGTTATAATCACCCGCGTAGTTGGCTAACGCTCTTGTTTTGTGAAGATCCAGACTGCCGAGGACAGGGGAGGTCGAGGTTCGATTCTCGGTCGGATAAACCTGTTGTGGTTTTTCCTAATTGGTTTTCCACTCTCACTACGTGCAAATGCGGGCTCACATCCTCTAATATTTAACCTTACCATTCCTATCCCATTGAAGTAATTAATACTTAAGCGTATACATCGAATGGGTAGTAAGACGCGGTACTAAATAAAAAAGATTGTCTGTGCGTTTTCGTGTGTGTGTGTGTGTGTGTGATACTTTACCTTAAACCAAATCTAGTTAAAATTATAAACAAATATTCAAGCAGTGAAATAACAATAGTACACTTATTCCTCCTTTTTACTCATATTACTATACATTCTACTTGTTAAAGCTATATTAACTACGCGTGTGTAATAAATAAAGATTAACATTTACCCGTCTGCGCTATTTAATATTTTATTCTGACAAAGTTGTCACGTGTATATTGCCAGCGCCTTTCTCTCTTTGAAACTCCAACATCATATTCTAGCGACAAAACGGGTGCGTGCAGTTTGAAAACGCCATATTCTTCTCTCGGGGTTTGGCAATTACAGGGCATGAAGCACCCTGCGAAAGATATTGGGGTTCGAATCTATGTTGACTACACAATATAAATGTCAAGCTCATATAGTTATGACTTTCCGATGCGAATCCAGACAACTGGACGCCGCCAACTGGGCGCCAGGACGACTGGGCCCTAGGACAACTGGGCGCCAGGACAATTTGGCGCCAGGACAACTGGGCACCAGGACAACTGGGCGCCAAAAGTAACCCCCCTTTTTTCTTTTTTAACTAAAATTCACTTTTTTTGCAATGCATTTTTTTTAAGTAACCCCAATTTTTTCTTTTTTAAAAAAATCACTTTTTTGTAATGCATTTTTTCTTTTTAATTAAAAAGTGATTAGTAAAAACAAAAATGCAGTCTTTTTTCATTATATATATCTCAATTAAAATTAAAAAGTGATGGGTAAAAAACTAGCATAAAAAGTGATGGGTAAAAACTATCATAATGCGAAGGGATGGGTAAAAAATAGCATAATGCGCAGCATCATATTTTATTTAAATGTTCTTTGGCTTTTATTAATGCGTTGCAATATTATGTGCAACACCACGTAAAAACGAGATAATGTATTTATTATTATAGTCCCTAACTAGTCTTAATATTCTATGATCGACTTCTCGATACTTTCTTTTTTTCGGTGTGGGCTTATGTCCAGCTACAAGATGTTCATAGTAAATATCTCTTGCAGCTTGTACTTTATGTAGAGCATCAATAAATTTCCATTTTATGGGGTGTTGCATGCCCAACTCAGTTCCTAACCTGCGATGTGCAGCTTCAGCATGGTTGTTAGTACGATCTTTACCATTTAATACTCTTGGGTAAAGATTCCACATATTTGGTGGAAATAATTCCACTCATCGTCCAACGCCTCTGCGACTTCTACGACCTATATAATTGTCTTCAAACCAGTCTATCAGGGGCTGCAAATTGTCTGGAAGTTCTTCTGCCAATAAATCTAAAGCTTGGTCTAAATCATTTTCTGGTACAAATGACATCCTTGCTTTCAAACAAAACTCGGCATTGTTGTTGTATTGCTTAATAAATTCCAACGCACATATTTGTTTTCTCATGTTATGTGTTAGAAGGTAAAAACAACCATGTAGTTCAACTTGGGGAAAACACTCTCTAATAGCACTTATTGCAGCGGATTCAAAGTCACATGAAAATGTTTGTTGTTGAAAGGTAAGTTCAATTTCTTGTAACATTTCAAAAAGTCATACGTACGTAGCTCTTTGTTTATTAGGTAGGAGTGTACATATAATTGGATGCACCCCTCCAAATTGCTTACCAAGCACCGTATATAATTGTGCAAACAGTAGTGGGGCAGTCTTAAATGTTCCATCTCCATATAAGGCCTCTGCGTCACGTAATATTTGCAGATTACGTTGTCGACCAAAAATAAGGATTATTT